>JAMKCH010017935.1:0-203941 GCA_023653785.1 Ophioderma brevispina
CCGTGACAAGGGGGATTGCCCTGGACTTGGAACCCCGACTTGCGACCAATATGGAGTTCTGCCGTGACTAAATACACCCATTTCAATATGCTAGCCGCTCACCAAGCTTATCATTTTACTCAAACTCCCAGTTCCACAGCCCGCATCAGATAAAGGTAGTTCCAAAAGTCCCCATTTAAAAATTTAACCTTAGCTACATATCAGTTAAGTTTATTATTAATTAACTTGCAAATTTTAAATCGGGGTCTATCTACTTATTACTATTCATAGAAAAACATGGTAGTGAAAACTAATACTCCAAACTTAATACCTCCCGCAAACCCACACGTTTTAAAAACGGTTGGTCATGAATTATGAAGTACCACTTCAAATTGGTGTCATTAAATTTGCGATGCATGGGAAAATGTGTTTAGTAAGCGAACGTTGCAAAGGTTTGGCCCGTAAAGGGAGGACACCTCCTCCCGCACCCCCGGCCATATCGCCCCTTTCTCTTTCGACTGGTCGGCCCCTCAATTTAGCGGCAGAAAACCAGGGCAAACTCCTCCGTGTCACGGCACGGTTATGGCAAGCCATAACGTATTGCCACAACGGCGTTGCGACATTCGGCAACGCGTTGAAAGAAATAGCAACGCGTTGCAAGAAAGTAGCAACGCGTTGCGGCGTCTGGCCAATTACAATGACGAATTCTGTGACGTATTTCAAAAAAATTAGACCCACAACGCGTTGCAAAGTATCTAGCAACGCGTTGTGGAAAATCACACCGCGTGCAAGCCTTCACAACGCGTTGCGACCTTCGCACAAGCGTTGCGAAGGTTCACAAGCCAGAAGGGTCATTAAACGTATTGCCGCAACGCGTGTGAGAAAGTAGCAACGCGTTGCGACCATTTTGGAAACTGCGTTTGCGGCGTCGGCCCAACCAAATCATGAATTTATGTGAGTATTTCAAAAAATAGATCCACAACGCGTTGCGGCCAATACGTTGTGACCCTTATGGCCTTCACACGCGTTGCAAGCCTTTCACAAGCGTTGCGAGCTTCACAACACGTTGTAAACTTCACAACGCGTTGTGAAGGCATAAGGGTTAACGTATTGCCGCAACGCGTTGCAAGTTTGACAAGAGTTGGGTGATTATATTTTTTGAAATACGTCACAAAATACATGATTTGATTGGCCGACACCGCCACGCGCATTGCCTGAAATGTCGCAACGCGTTGATGATATTAGCAACGTGTTGACAAATGTCGCAACGCGTTGCCGAAATGCGCCACGCGTTGTTGACTTTCTCACAACGCGTTGCGACAATACGTATGACCCTTATGGTTGTGGACCTTAGCAACGCGTTGTGAAGACTTGCAACGCGTTGTTAACTTGCAACGCGTTTTGAAGCTCGCAACGCTTTGTGAGTCTATTTTTTGAATACGTCACAAAAAATCATGATTTGATTGGCCGACTTCGCAACGCGTGCCGAAATGGTCGCAACGCGTTGCGACTTTCCTCGGCAAAACGCGTTGCAGCAATACGTTATGCTTAGTGCTTTGCCATACACGGTGAGTGTCTACTTGAATTTCAAAAATCAACCCATAATGGAAAATGCTGACTTCGAAGTCAAGATTTTACTTCCGGGTCTGATTTTTCGAGTCTGATGTTTCGAGTGAAATTACTACTCCCACTTCCGGGCTGAAGTTTTCGAGGTCTTTGGTCTGTGTTTCGAGGTCTGATGTTTCGATACATCCCCCCGTTTGTCGAAACATCAACCTCGAAACCCAGACCCTGAAGTAAACTTCAAAACTTCCACTTCCGGGTCTGAGGTCTGAGGTTTCGAGGTCGGATGTTTTCGAGCCACCCGGGGGGGGTTCTCGAAACACAGACCTCGAAACCTCAGACTCCCGGAAGTAAAATATTGACTTCTTCGGCAAAAAAAAATCACTCCGGTTCGTATGCGTTGTTTCGAGGTCTGTTGTTTCGAGACAAATCCCCCCCCCTGGTTCTCGCAACATCAACCTCGAAACATAAGACCCGGAAGTGAATTACTTCCGGGTCTGAATGTTTCGAGTCTTGGGTCTGTTGTTTCGATGTCCTGTGTTTCGAGACCCCCGCCAAGATGTGACCCTACAGAAATGAGTTGAGGCATTTCCCCTCCTCCTCAGGCCTCAATTGTGGTTGTATATTGTGGTTTATGGTATGTTAGGGAAAATTTGGGTTCTGGTCACATACAAGGCTATTAACGATTGGAACCATGCACGAATTCTGAGGCTATCATTTCCCAGAAATATTTTCTTAAAAGATGCATTTTGTCATCGAGCACATTTAGGTTGAGAAAGCTATCCTATTTCAGGTCTTATTAACAGTATTGCATTTGTGTGCTACAGCAAATGCTTGCAACCATTAGGCACCACTTTCTTTGGGTTTAAAGTTCAACGAGAGATTTGTGAGGCACCAAATATTGTTCATAATAGTAATTTCATGCTAGATTAGAACACCGAATAGATTTCTTACCTTGTATTTGTCGCAAAATGCCTTAAAGAGAGAAGAAAGGTGATTCTGATTTGCTTTTATTCACTATAAAACATAGGCTGAAGTTTCTATTTGCTCATAAACGAAATTAGAAATTCAAATTGTTGTACCAAGAAACATTTCTCAGCTTAATCCTTTCAGATGGTTGGGGTTATTTTTAAGGAAAGCTTCCATCAGGGCAAAATCAGTATTGGTGATTTTTTAGGGACACCTGAATGTGAATCTCTCGTTGCAACAACCTTTAAATGTAGAGAATGCAGGGTACTTATTGTGCCATTGTTCCCCACTTCCACTAAACACATGTGTTGACCACCAATATCAACTTGACTTTCTTTCAACAAAACCGCGACGCAGGGCGACATAAGTGGTCCCACGGACCGATTATTTTTGTTTTTCCGGTCTCCTTCGAAAAGTTTGTCCTATGAAACCAGACTTGAGGTGAAAGGTGCAACAAGAGATTCCACATATCAGGTGTCCCTAAAAAACTTGAAAGTACCGATTTTGCCCTTGATGCAGCTTTCCATCAAAAATATCCCCATCTGAAAGGATTAATCTGAAAAAATTTCTTTAGTACAAAAAGGTACGAAATCTTATTGAGTATCTAATCTATTTGATATTACTATTATACATTATTTGGGTGCCTCAAAATCCTCGTTGCACCTTCAAGGCATAGGGGTGCCTATTTCCCTTGTATAAAACCACAAGTATGTTTTATTACATATCCCACTCGGGAGGAGTTGTTGGAACTAGGAAATACCACACACTAATAACGACCGGCCAATGAAAATAGCAATGATGTTTGCTCACGAGGTTTATTGGTGTTGGCAGACCTACCTGTATAACTGTCAATTGACATAAACCACCAGGTACTATTGGCTTAAGCAGACCAAATTGGTTAAATCTCAGTTTGCTTTCTCCTCCCCTCCCTCCACGAATTTGCTAGAAAACTTCTGAAGTCTTTGACCAAGACCAGGGGTGGTTAGGTAAGGACTGCCCAATAAATCTATACAATCAAACTAAAATTATAAAAAATGTGCATTTTGCCAATATTTTGACTTTATTTTGGTTAGACGATCCTAAGCTAAATCCTCGCTTTTTAATTCCATCCAATTTGAGGGGACCTAAGCGGAGATATTGTCATTTGAACAAAAGATAACAACCACTTGGCCCAGTTTCACCTGAAGGTTCAAGAACTAAATGTATACAGGGTGTAGCATCATTGTGTGATTAAATCGTTTTCAAACAAAGAAAATTGTACAGATCAAGTGAAATGTATTAAATCATGCATTGAACTAATCAATACATTATTTTATCGGTGAAATCACCAGAATTAGGTTGTGGGTGAAATGAGGGACTCGCTCTCAGGGGGCAATATCATGTCTGTTGAGGACATGTGTACCATGCTCTAATGTGGAGGACAATTTACCCTTCCCCTAGTCCCCACTGCCTCCAAGATCCAGATGAATATGAATGAAGAAAGCAGCTTTCATTCAACAAGAGCAATAAAGGAAAGGATGGTGTGTTCAAATGTCTCAGCTTACTTTCACAAGGGTCTTTTTATGGTTCATCTTCTGGTGGCTAAAACCTGATAAGTACAGCTGAGACAACAAGACGTTTGGAATTGAATTTCCCAATGCTACATGTATTATTAAAAAAAGCAATTTTTTGGTGACATTATAAGTTTAATTATGTTATATCACAGAACAGGCACTTTATACCTACTTTTATTTTAATTTTCTAAGAATTCTTGCAGGTGATTTTCAATGTCAACTTTTGTTGATTTCAGGATAGCCGAAAAACTAACTGACCAACAGGTTTTTTCCACCCGGCTCAGATAATTAGGCGCACAACTCTGACCAGACCCCCAACTAAAAAACTCATGAAAGCTGGAACACTCTTAAAAAGAATCTGTAAAACTCCAGTTGAGATTACTGAATTTGTGGCCAAACAATTAATCTGATTGTATTTTTTTGGGACAGTCTGTAGTTTGAAAACACTCACCATAATTTGCACATTTCTCACCCAGAGTTGAGCCTACAAGTCCCTGTTATCACTCAATTAAAAGCCTCACCCTTCTCCAACCACCCAGCATTCAAGGGGGTTTCCGTAACCTGACCCATCTGATACTTTTTCTGACACACTTGAATTCTGAAACCCTTCCGGGAATAAACAGGTTCCTTGCCGTTAAGGGTTCCGCGATCATGAGTGTGTCAGATGGGTCTTACGACAACTCCCATCATTCAATATTGGAGTAATTGCAAACTGCCTGATGACGAACCCACCATTTGGGTTGGTGAGACCGTTTAACAATTTTTCCGAACATTGATCAAAAGTGTTCCAACAATTATTTCCAAGATTGTAGATTTCAAAATGTGGGTTCTGGGATTGCATAAAAAGTACACTGGTTACGCTGTTTTGTCTTTGGGCTCAAAAATCTAAGCAGCGAGTGATTAGAGCTCATTTTGAAGCTAAATTTGGGAATTTGCCATGAAGAGTGGCCACTATTCTGGACCTTAAAATAGGGCGCTTGGGATAGGTTTCTCAATCTGAACAGTAACCTGTACGCTGCAGCATGCCTGCTTCCCATCAAGTGGCACCATGTAGAGCTTTGTAATTCCCTATATACTTTAGTTTCATAACACAAATAAAAGACTAATACAACTTCTTCACATTATTTAAAACACAAACATTATTTTTTTTTCTCACACAATTTACAAGCACATTAACACAAAGGTTACAAAACATGAGAAATTAGACCAGGGGTATGACAAGCTATGAATAACAGACAGATCTCGTTCTCCCCCACCCCCAATTGATAGCAGTTCCAATACACAATTGTTACATGGTCTGGAAAAATCAAACTAAATGCTCAAAATAAGTTTGACTGCTGAGGCCCCAAATAGAGCTTCTTTAACATTTTAACTGAAATTATCCTCTCCCCAATAACAACGATATAATTATTGTCAAAGTCCCACAACTACAGGTCAACCCTGAAGTATAAGTAAACCCCAAAGTGGGTCAGAGACGCAATATGGCATAGAACATAGGCTGCTGAATTACGCAACAATGCCAATGTAGTTTGTGAAACACAACAGGCTCACACTTGCACCACATTGGGTTACTGCTTATTTCATCACACCATTTATACTTCTATGCATGGTAGAATAAAACATGCCAGTCAATGGTTGCAGTGAGTCTTTTGTTTTTGCAATATCAGTAACTTGTATCTGCTGATTGTTCTTCAGGCTGGCAAGATATTTACTACCTCAGCAACAAATGCTGACGCCTACAATTACTGTTTTACCACCAGCCGGTACAAGCAGGAAAATATAAGGTCCTACCCCAAGCCACAAAACATTGTTTGGCGCATAACATTAAATATGGTCACCACAATTTGTTTTTTGTTATTCTAAATACAAAATGAATCTAGAATTATATTCTAAAAGGCATAGCAACCCACAAATTCATTACCATATTTGACTGACAAAAAGAAAGGGTCAATTTTTTCGTTCCGCTTTTCATTGAGGGTTGGTCAGTTTTACACTAACCAAACTTCTTAGGTCTAATCCTGCATGCAACCCTACAAGATTCATTTCCATAATAAATCTGAAACTCAAGCTTGTCAGCAGAGAAGATGGAAACAGGCAAGTGAGTCACCCTTGGTCACACAATGGAGGTCACCAACAAGATCACTCACTCTTGAGTTACATAAATTCCAATTCTGAAAGAATGACCTTGATTGTAACTGTCGTGAAGGTCTAGATGACATTGAAGAAAAAGAAGAGGTGGATGAAAGATGAGATGTAGAAAAGGAACAAAAGAGTCAAACAAGGAAAGAAATTAATGATCTTGAAATTCAATAATCGGTATTTTGAAACCAGTGTGGTTCTCTTTAAAAAGCCCTCAGCACTGCCTACTGTAATCTTGTTTTGATGCTCAACATGTACAGGCCATCTTCTTTCTTCACCACCACCCAGGTTGGGTTGTTTTGTGTTCTAAAACTTCATACCCTACAGTCCCCCCCAAAAAAAAATTAAATATAGACAAATCGGTGAGAATCAAATGCACATCATCTGGATTCAAGTGTGTTTAATCCTAAAGCGCTAGAGCCACATTTCTTTTTTAGACACACACCCTTATTTTTCTCCATGTGGGGATGGGTAACACTGGATTTGTCAATGAACTAATCTTAAAATAATGATTTTTTTAATTATTAAATCAGTAGTCTGCAATCATAATTACCCCGGACATACACACAAAAGTTCATTTTTCAATTAACCAGCTTTTTTGGTCTTAAAATGGATGACATTTTTATATAAGAGCAAAATCAGATACTAGTAATTTTATTTTTTCAAGAATTCGTACCATTGCTTTAAGTCAAGGCAATGCAAAAACATGCAGTGGTTTTTGTACAACTGGTTTCAAAATAAGTTATTACATTAATCAAGAAGACCTATCTTCATAACAAATGAGAGCCAAACCGTGATCTTGACGCAATTTATATCACGGAAGAGTAATTGATTACTTTCCAAACTCTCTACACTGCATTTATGTGGCAAGAGTAAAAGCGCATTTCAATGGGCTGTCTATTCAGCGCATTTATTTGGCCAGGCGGGATGTATTTTCACACGTGACAATTTGGTAGATAGGCTTGGTTCATCACAGGGCTGGCCGCTTTGTTATGAAGATTGGCTCTTGTGCAATACAATACCTGCTGGGAGAGAGAACACACACATATACCTGGTAGAAGTCCCTTGTGCAGACGCCAGGTAGCAGCAATTCTAGCGACGACAACCAAGTATTCTGTGTTTCTATAGCTTGCTTTTATACTTTTTTTTTACTACAATATTGCCATTTTTCTTTCATTTTTTTCTAACCTTTTTTAAGTTCTCTTTTGGCAATCCTTTGTACCATTCTTGTAACTCTTATTTTTCTTTTTTCACATTCCATCTTTTTCATGTATTTTATTTTTTATGTACTTTTTAACAGATGGAAATTGTCTTTTTTTTTTTGGTCTTTTTAATTTTTTTCTTTTTTTTGTTTGAATCTTTTCAAACGAAAAAAACTTAAGGCGTGGTAGCACGCAGGGTTCCTGTGGAGAGAAAAGAAAAACAAACAAGCAAACAAATAATTCCTTGCTATCGGAACCCCAACTTCAAATTTATAGAGTTAGGTGACAAAAAAGGAAAGTTTTACGGGCCAGACCGACCCTGATTTTTCAGTTTTGCAGAATTTTTTTTTTTTTGTTTTTCCAAAAATCATGTAAAATCAGGATGTTTTTTGCCCTTGATTTTTCAGATTTTGGGCCTATTTTAGGCCAATTTTGACCTCCAGAAAAAAAAAACGCCTGACCTACCGACCCTATTCTTAAGGTCCGCTCGCCCGTAAAACTTTTTTCGTCGCCTTAGCTTCAACAATTTTAAGCATAAATCCAGATAGGATTAGCCCTAATGCTAGATTTAAACCCACTTTCAATTAACAACTAGCAAACCCTTACTGACAGTGAACACTGTACTAACTACAGAGCGCACCATACTATTTCGTGGTGTCAGAGTTCCCACTTCCTTGCGACCACATAATAGTAAGTGGTAACAACTTCCCTATTTTAGCTGTCCAGCACTGCTAAATTACTTATCATTCGTCTTGTTGAATACCAAAATAATCCCCTCTGGGTCTTGGCAAGAGATTGCAACATTTTTCTTCTACAAACTCCCAGAATAAAAATAGAACAAATTTGTTATAAATATGAAATGCATTATGAAGTGTGGGGATTGAATAAAAGTATTTGACCCTCAGCATGCAGAGGTCAGAGTTAGTTTTGGCTAGTACGAAGTACAGTGGTTCAGACTAACCCATTCGTGGGTATAGCCTCATAATACTGAATAAAGCATAAGGCAGCTATTTATGAATAGTTCTATAATATTTCTATAATATTACTGTCAAATAGCTGCCTCATGCTTTATTCTTTACTACGGGAGTATATCAGGTTATATTGGCTGGGTTTGAATGTTAGGCTATCTAATTTAAAGGCTGACTAAGAGATTTCCCGAGGAGGGCGCCCTCAATTTTCAAACAAATTGTGTTTTTTGCATATACATAATGATTGTCCATAACTCAAAGCGAAGTCATTCATATAGAAAATCACAACTTTGTTATAAATTCCCGGATCCGGAAATTTAGTTATACACAGTATCCTATGGAACTGTATACTACACATAAATGTTTACTGCATGGAAACAAAAAATTTGATGCATCTCAAACTTTGGAATTGGGCATTTTAGGTGACTATCTTTAGTTCAAGTTGACTATTTTCAATAAATACACAAAAAATTATATTTCAAAAATCTCTGAGTCAGCCTTTAATGCAGGCGTCAGTTTGAATCTCGAACCACCCCCCTCAAGGCTCGACACTACATCAGCGTTGATTGGACGGCAAAATCTTGAGAGAATTGTTTTTCAATTGAAGTTCTAATTCAGAATGTATCCTTGATGCGTGAACATTTACCAAATATTAATCAAAATTGGTATAAATTAACTTTCACACATCATGGATACATTATGCATAAAGACTTCACTTGAAAAACAAATTTGATACCGTCAAGACTGATGTCCGATCGACGCCGATGAAGCGTCTAGCCTTGAGGGTTGTTCTGAAGATTAAGACTGACGCCTGCATTTTAGGGGAGGAGACGGGGCCCCATCTGACTGGTAAAAAATATTTAAAACCCCTAATCTACCTTGTATTTTCAAGCACTTATTAATCAAAATTAATAATAATTTAGTAATACTAATAACATAAAAGGCTAATCCTGCCCTGGCCTCACGAATACTTGGGCCCCCCCCTTCTGACCGGGTCGCCGGCTCTGAGACTGCCGCCGGAAAAAAGGCTTCTTTACTGATCAAAAACCGCAATAAAACATTTTAGGCCGGTATTCACAAAAGCGGGTTAATTTTAAACCAGTGTTAAATTTAACCCTGGGTTAAATATCCCATAGAGGATAACATGAATTTAACCCATGATTGTGGGTTAAACCTTGTTTAACCCTGGATTAAAGATAACCCGCTTTTGTGAATACCACCGGCCTTGAGTTGGAAATGCTGTCAAAGACCAATCTCACAATTCCACACTGAATTCACTCTCCTCGCTTAGTTCACCACACTTAGCTCACAATTGCTCAAAAAAACAATCTCTCCTATTAAGAATTCACTAATCTCTGGCTCTTTTTTTTCAAATTGCTCCATTAACCGTGCTTTGATTTTATAGATTTCCAAGTTATTCTAAACTAATATTACTAGATAGCCACAGAGAGGAGTTCACAATTCCTAGACTTTTCAATGACCATCCAGGCATGTTTCCTTAGTCTGAAACCAAATTTAACCTTTGCCATTCCTTTTTGGATTATTTATTATACTTTTTATTACTCTGGTGCAACTAAAACACCTTTTTACCTCAACTTTTTTTCCTCTTCCTTCTCAGAGACACAAATTCCAAACTTTTCCCTCTTTCATTTTTGATTAATTTCTAGAATTTGAAAATTGTGGCAAACCTGAATTATTCCCCCCATGTTAATTTGTAGACTATTTCTTTTGGCTTCCATAGTAATTCACAACAACTAATTGTAATTTCTAAATGATCAAATCTATGAAATACAATCGACTGAAAACACACGAGTAGTTTACTAAATAATGTGACATGGACTCTGGAGCAATTGAATCCTTACTTCCATCTCACACACTGGCATCAAACAGTCAATACAATTAACCTATAATATTGCTGGTCATTTTTTCTACTTAAAATGCTCTAGATTAATTTGCAGGATGCATATTTTGAATACTTGATATGGTATTTTCAATTATTAAAACGATCAAGAGGTGGGTAAATTTGTGTTTTATGAAACTAAACCTTTTTCATTATTGAATATATGGTAATTTCCCCATTTCTAAGAGTGCAATTAAAAAGTGTTCTAATTTGAATATGCTCAGATATTCAAAGGCTTCCAACTTGTCAAAATGAACGTGCATGGTGTAGAATGGGGATAATTGAAACCCGATCAATTTCACCCCACAAATGACCCCTCCTTATCACGATTGATGTGTATGTAGCATGCCCAGACCAGTTTTGAAAAATAAATGTAAGAAACTTGTATAATTTTTAACCGAGGGGAGAAAAAGAAAACTTCATTGAACTTCCAAGTGATATTGTGATTTGATTATCCAAGTAGAAAAGATTTGTTCATCTTGCCGACGGAAACCATGCACCCATCTTTTTTTCTCTTTTCATTTTCTCAAACTTCAGTATGGCTAAACGTGAGGAAACGGCGTGCCTGCAAAAGAAACAACCAGAAGGTTTAGGTAACAGTATCCGGTACACAATTTTTTGCAATTTGGTGTCACCCACTTTTTTGACAAAATTACAGAAATAAAGATTTTCATAAAATATATTGCAAGAGCATTTACATAATGGTGTCACATTGACAGTCTTGGTTATTTTAAAGGGGGGGGTCCGATTTAATTATAAAGTTTAATTTGATTGGATTTACCTGGACTCCAAAAAAAACCCCACCTGTAAAGTTTCGTGCCCACATTTCAATCCATTTTAATGCGGAGAAAGCTAAAAGCGATTTGGTAAGCCCCATAGTGTACACCGGTAAAATTAAGATCGGTCGACCAAATGGGCGGTACATTTTCATCATAACATCCAAAACACATCGGTAGCCCCTAGAGTCACAGGGGGTAAATGAGAAAAAAATAGCAGCTTTCTTTAGACACCAAAATGATCACACTCAGTATTAAAAAATCTGGGGTGGTCTTGGGACGAGGCTATTTGCGATGGGCCATGGACCTATAAGAACTCATTTAATTAAACACAAGAATGAGGCTTTTACATTACATACTATATACTACATAAAATAATAAAAATTATATGGCTGTATATAAACAAGTGATATCACATTAAACAGGTCACAACTAAAAACCTAGAAACATCTTTTTGAACCTTTTGACTTTGAAATTCGGTCAAAGGTCATTCTCCTGCACACTTGATACAGACCTTTATCAAACAAGTTTTCATGTCCTAGCACTTAGCCATCACGAGACAACAGTCCTGCGGTAAAATGACACTGACTTGAATTAGTCAAAAAATCATTTCCTGCAATTTGGAGTTACTTGTTCCGTCTCGAGTTTGGGGGTGATGCCATGAAGCTCTAGCGTTGGATTGTGCTGCTTTGTGCAGCGTGAGCAAATACTGCAATTCAAGGTCGACGCGTGCATTCTCGGGTGCAAAACCTTACACGCGCAGTGTTGTCACCCCCAAACTTGGAGATCGAACAGAGTTAGACCTCCAAGAGGTCATCAATTCTGTTCTGGACTACAATTACAGACGCATGCGAGGACACACGACACATAAACACACACACACAAAAGATGCGATTACAACGATACACTGGCAAGGTGATGACCAAGGGGTAATAAAAAGCTAAAAAAAACCTTCTTTCATATCAAAAGATTGATTAAATTTAAACATCCACATCATTAACATGTTTATTTGGAAAATGATTTTTTTTCAGCAATGCTATTTTTGTTGAATCCCACTGTTGTCACATGATTAAAGACAAACAGCTATGTCCCTAGCATGCGTCATGCCAGCACACTGCAGAAACAAGTCTAAAATATAAAGTCGGCATCTAATTCGGTCTTCCCATAAATCTTCACCGCTGTTCGGAGGCATACCTGAATTATCATATTGCAATATTGGGTTCTGCCTGGCATAATTCGAAGGTTATAAATAAATAAAAGTGCACAGCATTACGCAATACTTAATACATCTGCTGTGCTGTCTTTTCAGAATATGAGACAGCTCACCACTTTCATCCTTCACTGAAAAACACCACCTTTAAACACTCAGTCCATCAGCAGTTTACCAACTTACCAATTCAAAGTGTGCAGTTCTTCCAACCCATTCAATTTCAACATTTGTGAAATCAATAGGCAAGCGCTAAACACGATGTCTCAGTGATCGCACAGGGCTAACACTGCATGCAGCGTTTACCGCCAAGTTGTGGGTGCACAAAACCCAGTTTTTTTATTTCTCTGACCCTCAGATGGAGCCTTTGTCACCTTTGACCCCTTGGCTCCATTTCCCACACAGAATCACAAACTTCTTATAACCTCAGATGCATCGTAGGTGATTTCCAGAGATTACAGCGATGCATTGATAACATTTTGGGACTTTCTCCTTTTCTCTTTTTTTAGGACACATTTGTGTAATAGGGATTTACAACAGGACCCCACCATAAATATTCAAAGGGATGCCAATTGCGTTATAGGGGGGGTCCTAAGCCCCCACCCTTTGAATCACATTTTAATCCAGAATTTGACCGCCCCACCATTGTGCCAGGGAGAATACAACAAGTGCTATTATAATTTGCACAAACTGTGTGATACATGTAAAAGTAATGTACTATACAGGGTAATGAGTATTTAAGAGTCATTAAACTGGGCATAATTATAATCATTGGAATATGAAGATCGGATTTATATGATCATAGTAACTGAGTAAATGGGTACTCATCTACAGGTTTGTTTGTATTGTCCCCTATATGTCTATGTTTATACCATGATCCCATCATTGCTTGTCCAACTTTTCTCCAATCTGGTGGAAAGAAACAACTGGAAAAATTCTTACCTTGTGAACGTGGTTGTTTTATTCCAACCAACGGTTTTTAAAGGGGATGACCCATTTAAGTATATAATTCTTTTGTCATGATAGAATTGCCTTCACCCAAAAACCCCATCCGTAAAGTTTCGCGTGCTGATATTTCAATACGTTTTGATGTAAGAGCAAATTGTGTGTAAGCCCCATAGAGTATTGTACAAAGTAATTCCTGACCAAAATGGAGACATTTTCGATCGTATCTTCGAAACTAAACATCCATTTAGCCCTAAGATTTCATAGTTGTAAATGAGAAAACATAGTTAGCTTTCTTCAGATACCAAAATTTGGACCAATCTGGTAAAAATCTGGGGGTTCTGGGGACGGCTTTAGCGATCGGGAAATGGACCTTTTTAAATTTCCTTGAACCCACCACTGGACCAATGCAATAAAATGATCCTTAGCGCTTACATGAAAACAAAACTTTACATTGATGAAATGCACAACATAAAAAAATGTGCACAAACCATTGGCTGAAATCCTGAATCCACTGTGTGATAGTACAGCAACGAAAAGGAATGTCAGTCAATAATTAGTCTTTGGCAAAGACGCCTCGCATTTTGTAAATCCAACCAACCGCGAGGCCGCCAAAGGCGCGTGGCGCGAGCCGAAGGCGGCGAGGACGAGCGGAGCGAGGCGGCAGTCTTTGCGCAATTGGATTTCCATGTACAAGCATAATGTGCAATCAAGTATGGTCGTCATCGAATCACGCCCAATTTCATTCGATTTACACGTTTCAGGATACTTGCCCAATATCGAAACGTCGCCGTCAAAATTACCATATCGTTTTTTGCACGGCCTAATTAAGCATACGATCCAAAGCAAAATGGTTCACTCGACGAAGTTCTTGACAATGCGAGTGAGTCCGCTCTTACGGTATGTGAGAGGGCAGATGGGCTAGTGTAGCCCACCTCTGCAGAAAATAAAAGTCCCCAGTAAAAAGTTATTCCCACCTTCCCTGCACAAGCACACTGAATATGAGACTAGCCTAGGGATACTTCAGTCATTTTATCAAATATTCGTACTGCGGTGACCAGTCAAAATTCATCACAGGGGACCATGACAAGTGATTGGAACATTTTTAAATTAAAATGATGAATCCTGAACCGCGTATCATCATGCCCGCAAATTTCAAGCCAAAATGAAGTGTATTCACAAATTCGCGCCGAGAATTTAGGGGACACGCACCTTCTAGTCTAGGCAAGAACTTACCTCGGGAAAATATAAATTTACCATGACAAAATTGACAAGGCACTCCAACATTCTGCACAATTAAGGCTAAACTTACGGCCGAACCATGGCTGAACGATGCAATGGAACAACTAGTGTACTACACACATCGCTCCACTCAAGACCTGAAAGTTCACATTTATAGTAAACGTATCATCAGTACACGTAGCCGTAGCTTCAAATACGCTATAGCCTACTCAGCACAGTATCCAACCAAGTACAGCAGCTAGCGCGAATAATCCTAACAAACACCGGATCCTAACAACACTCACAGTTACAAAACGATGATTTTCCCCGGGCCGTTTTCACAGCAGCAAGAGTGTTCGCCATTTTCAGCATTACAGCTACGGTATCAAGATTCAAGGATCTGGCTGTCTGGCTGAATAATCGCTTTTGTTTTGAATCGTTACCAAAACCCAATATTGAATGGTTTTGATCAAGTTCCAATAACTTGTATTCTGGGAACTATTTAAAGCGAACGATGACATCATCATTGACCAATCAACGATCGCTATAGTTTCGAAGAAATATGCCGAAAATCAATGAGTAACAAAGAAAAGGAAATATTTGCTAAAAGGCTTTGATTACGACTCAGCTTTGAGCTGTCCAGAGAGGGGCGACTACACAAATTGAATAATTAATCAAAGCCTTGATAACAGCTATTCCTAATTGTGAATCTTTGAGAGTGGTGTGGTCCAATGTTTAAGAGCTTGCTTGGACCTAAGTCTAAGGTTTCCCCGGTCATCTCGGTACGGCAATACTTGGATTTATGTTTCGGTTCTCAATTCTTGATTCATTTCATTAGCCGCTAGTGATAAAATTCATGGTTCACTTGATATGGGCAAATGAACTGTGAAAACGCTCAGTTGCCCTTGGTTTTGATTTGTTTGTTTCATGTCTTTGGCAATTCATCTAGCAGGTTATATAAATAGATTCACCAATCAACTTAATTATAGTCTTTTGGTGACTTGTTTGTGGCTGAACCACACAAAATTTGTTGTCCCTGCTTTTTAAGAACCCCTCTTTATACCAGTACAAATTTAAACCCACCCCCACATTCTTACCAAATTCACACCCCCAACTGCTTTGAAAAGCGTCTTGTAGCAATTACTGACTGCTCTCAACCATTGAGTGGTGTTAATCCAATATAGACATGCATTGAAATAACCTTTGAACCTGTGATGAATGATGTGGTGATTCACTGGGTTCTACCCAGAGTTCTACCCTAATCTCCTCAGAAGTAAACTCAATAGCCACATTTCCCCTGTATTACAGTACTTCTCAGGATAGAGTTTCTAATTCCTCCGCGGACCAGTCGTTGGTCCCGCAAAAGTCTCGCCACTAACGCGTTAGTAAAACTGCCTTTTTGACGACGGCCCGAACTTTATCGCGGGAGTCACTAACGCGTTAGTTTGGCGTGTTAGACGTGAAACTCTTGCAGGAAATTTCAGTGGAGTATCCCTTTTGTCATCCCCTTGAGGATCGTTACTGCTATATTGATTGACTTTTAATCACGAGTATCATTATGCAACTATCCTTGACAGGACCATTGGAATGATGACATTCCCCGTACGTGTATATTGGGAATATTTTGCCACGTGGCTCAAGTGCATTGTGCAAAACTCGCTATTCTCGATGTTTACTTACATCACGTCGCACCGATTTCCTGTTGGGAATCCCCATGAAGTTGCCATTAATAACAGAACTATCAGTCATCAAACTGTAATTACAGGTCTTATACTCTTTTTAGGCCTATACATACTGGTCAACAGGGCAAAATATCTGAAGTGTAATTTCCGCTATATAATAATGCCAATTGAAAAGCAGTTATTATTATTATTATTGTGTTTCAAGTTTGTGTTCTCCGAATTTTTGTAGACATAACAGCCGCGAACTCCACTATCTATTTTAAAACTTGGATTGATTGCACTTCTCATTGCACGTGGGTAGTCCCTGGGCATGCCGGGGCGTGGGCTAGATTGTTGAGATTGAGAACTTATTAACAGTGGAAGTGTCATCTCATCATGATGAATTCAGAACTGAGCATGAATTCACATGTTTCTGTGTGAAAACGAATAAGGCAAACTTATGAAACAGAAAAAATTGGCAAAAATATATATTCCTGTCATCTGTGCCGTTGCTTGTATAATAATCGCAGCATATTTTCCGAAACAAATCACATGGTAATTTTATTCTCCTAATCGACATGCAAAGACAATGAGTCGGGTAACAGGTTTTCGTACTTTCTATTACAGAATTTAATTACGTCAGGATTAAATTACGTCATGCAGGGAATCCCTGTGGTTACCATCATGATACGGAATAGGGGGAGGGGTCGCATTCAGCCGATCACTTCTACCCGCATATTCTTAATAATGTTCGCAATTTCTTAATAATTTGACTCGCAATAAAAATGTGGTCCTTGATGTTAAAGATGAATTGTGGCGTGAGACTTGGGCCTTTTACAAAGGAGGGGACTAATTTTTTTAAAGTTTTTGCCCCAGAGCTCTCTTCTGATAAGAAAAATAACTAACAAGGGGAAACTCTCACAAGCTGTTCCAGGCTATTTGTCGTTGTCGTTATTAACTTAACGGACAAAACATTCACGAACGATAACCCGAGCAACATTCCACTCAGCTACCCTTGACATACTTGGCGTAAGGTATAATTAGGCAAACACCTAATTATAATAAAGCTGCGATGCACGTACCCAATTTCCAGCCTCCGAAACTTACTGTGACAAATTCCATTTTGTTTCTATGAGAAAAGCATGGGCAAAATTACCAAAACGAAAAATGAGGGTTGATAAACTAAAACTTGCGCTTGACAAAATCTGTGTTTCTCTACCATTTTTGTATAATAATCGACAGAAGACTTCTCAGAACAAATCACAACGTGATTGGATTTTCTCAAGACGCGTAGACGTGGATGTTTATAATCATTCCTAATTACGTAACCCGGGGATTCCCCGTGTTTACAATTACGGCGGGGGAGAGGCGAGTTTGCAGTTCTTGATGTTCTTTTTTTTTTAAATCAAGTTCGCCCCAGTCGTGAAAAATTGCTAAAATCGTTATAGGCCTACTGAGGACAAAAACTTATGGGTGTGTGGAAAACAACACATGTAGGACGCGAGAGAGCAGCGATGACTTTTATAGAAAAATTGCTTCCCGCCCTGGCGAAAATGTTAGCGCAAATAATGATGCAAATGTCGACAATTAACAGGTGCGACATTCAAGGCCAGGCCCGCCTAGTAGGCGACGAGCCAGAATTCCCCGGTGACGAAAAAGTTGAGAGGAAGAGAAGTTCATGTCATAAACACACAGGAAGGTAGAAAATGCGAACTTTCAATTCTTATTTATTTCGACAATGTCAAAGCATAGAGGAAAGAAATTTTAAACGGGATTTGAGTGGATTGATGCAGCAGATGACACGAGTTTTAAGCCCCCCAAACGGACCCCTTGGCCCCACCCCTCTTGCCCCCCCAATGAATGACCTTTTGTACGTGTCTATGGGTAGAAGGCCCAAATTAGCCCCCTCAAAAATTGCCTTGGCACCCCTTCCGGCCCCCCCCCATTTGCAAAGGTCTGGTTACGCCACTGAGTGAGCAGGTTTGCTCGATCACTCGGAGGAGGGAGATCGTTTGTTTCTGCCTCTTTAATCGACTATGAATCTTATCCTCATCGGGCTTTTTTAAAATGTTAATTATAATAAAATCGCTAAAACTAAGTATGAATAGTTAGAAATAAGTTGGGTCTTAGAAAAGAACGGAATGCAAACGTTGCTGGGATTTTTTTTGTTTAAAAACAGCCTGTGATCGATCGTCTTCGACGGTAAGTTAGCTAGGCTATAGTAAATGATTAATGTAATATGATTAATAATGAAAAAATTTGGCATGAATAAATTAACAAAATGGATTACAAGTGGTGAAGTTCTTTTGTATGAAATTCCTTGATTGTTACAAAACATGTCAGGACTCCCCTGATGACGTAATTAATCATGTATGGAATATCCCGCGTGCGTAGCTTAGTAAGTTATACCAAAGTTTTAATCCGGTTCTTGTCCACGTTAACGAGGGTGGCCGGATATACACCTCATAATCTACTGCTGTGTGCAGGATTTATTGGAGCAAAAGATAATTGACCGGATGCCCTTCCTTGGACGTCAATCCACAGTTTTCGGCGGTGGGCATAGCCTGTTGGCAACACGCCCACCACGCAAAGGCAGATGTGCTGGAGGGCCGCCTAAGCTCTCAGAGCTGGACCCGTGTAGGTAGATCTTCTTTTTCATCTACCAGGGTAAACCAGCTACCTCCTCATTCAAAATCCGATGGGGGTGACGGTTTTTAGCCGCCGACAACTGGCCCTGGAACAGGTAGTTAGTACTGGTACCAGTATACAGTAGCAGGCCTCAAAGGAAACCTGACCTGACGTATATGTAAATTAACAAACTTTGAATTGAACCAGAAACAAAAATTTCCACTGTCAACAACTACTTCGCTCGGTTTTACATTTGATTGACAGAATAAAACTAGAACATACTGTTTTAAAACTCCACGGGTTAGATTGGAGGAAATGAAATGGGATTCCATCTCGATAAAAATCCCGTGTAAAAAAATCTAAGTTTGGGAAAATATTTTAAGGTCGTATATATGCTATCCTGATCTCTCGCTCCGCACACAGTAACAGGTGTTTCATGTACATACAGTAACTCATTAATATTAATCACTGAAGCCCCGGGCCTAAAGCACGTGTGATATTTTAAACAAATTGAATTGATCATCATAAAAAGTACTTTACCAGAAAAGATGGTATTATAATTTGTTCTTTATGCTAGCACATTCAATTTCAATCCATAGCCAATCAAGACCTGTAGATTTTTTAATTCGACATCTTGAGCTATATTGATTGCAAATTGTAACAATTGTTGTGACGCCAAATAGAAATTACTTAAAAAATGGGAATTGTAGGGTTAACACGTGTGTGTGGAATTGGAGGCTTGCGTCCCGTGGACGTATGTCCGCAGGATGCTGAGCTTTCTAATTAAACATTTATCGTATTTGGTGTATATCCGGATTATTAGTGTTGACATGGACAATAAGTTTGTTGGTAGTGAAAAGGAAAGGAAAATATCGCTGTTTTATATTTTTTTTTAAGTTTTTGTGGCCAACTAAAACTTTTAAGTATTATTAAATAAACAAGGCAAATAAAAAAATTGTGGGCCCACGGATTATTCCATGGGACTCCCATGCATGCTTCAAGAAAGAAAAGGTGTGCACAGACGTTCAATCTCCTTCAAAGTAGGTTTTTTCTTCTTCTTCACACTCGCATATGTATTAATTAACGAAAAACCGGCATTTTAAATGATTAACGTCTTCTAAATTATTTTTTTCCAAAATTTTGCTATTTCCAACATGTTTTACTTGCATTGGGGTGTGTTTAGTAAAAGGAACTTTCTACCGTGATGAAAGTTTTTATTTGGGTGTACTCGCATAAAATAGAGCGAGTCCATAACGAAAAAGTCATAAAAAACGTCATTCGATTTAAAGAATGGTCTGATTTGCTGTCTATTTAGGGTTGCATTGCAAAAGGTGTAGTTCGTCCTTCCATGTACCCTCCAAAGACGAGATCGAGATCCACTAATAAAATACAAGATGTTCGGATATAACGTTTGATAAAAGCGATGGTTTGTTCATATCCAATTATAGACTCAGTGACCAGGGTTAATAAAAAAATCTAGGGAGATAATAAAAATATAGCAGTTGTATCGCCCGTGATCGCTACAGCAGGCCAGGATTTCGCATTTGCATTGTCATAGGTCGGAAACAATAAGCTTTTTAAAAATGGATTAATAGACGGCACTCAGTGAATAAGGGTTAATAATAAATAATTAGCAGAGTATTCGCCCTGATCGCTACAGCAGGCCATGATTTCGCATTTGCACTTTGTCATAGTCGGCAAACAATGCCGCTTTTTAAATGGTATAACGGAACAGCCCGTAGGTCCAATTTCGCATACTGATGGTTTTATAAAGCTGTAAATGACCGAAACCTATAAAGGTACAAAATAAAGGGGAGCCGGTAAAAGGATTGGAGAGATTATCGGTTGAGATGATGCACGCAAGTAACGCAATCAGAACGCGTTAGTACGGGGCAAGTCCTGGTAAAATTGTGAGTTCGAGACGTGGACTTTATAGAATCACTAACGAGAAACTAACGCCAAACTCACGTGTTAGTTTGCGTGAGCTATGATAACTCTACCCTGAGAAGTACTGTATCTTTATCAAAAAAAAAAATGGTCAGCCCAGAAAATACAACTCATACCCAATGATTAAAGATCGGGTCAACGTTTTTGTCCTCCCACTCCCATTTTCACCTTTTTTTTCTAATATTGGAATCTACAAAGAGTGGTCCAAATTAAGGAAAGTATTAATCACAAGCTGTTTGACCCATGTAAATTTTCTCTTATTTTTTAGAAACAATTTTAAGCAAGTAGGAACATGCAAAATCTAAACCTCTGCACACATCAGAAAAATCCATTGCAGGAATTTGCCATAAGGCCTACAAAGGCCATGATTTGTATGTTATAGTGCCCTCTATGTGCCTATTATCCACTGAGAGACGTTTCAAATTATTTTTAAAGAGAAATTTTATTTGCCCCGCATTAATTTCATAAAATTTACACAGGATGTAGTTTGTGGAATAAATAATCCAAATCAGTTTCAAAAGTGTGTTTCTGTTGATATTTTGGGTTTAATGCGGGGTTTTGTCATAATAAATGAGACTTTCAAAGAGCCGTGAGATAATGAAAAAACTATTTTCTGTTACAGAAGCACTTTTATATCTCGCTCACTATAAGCCCATTAGGAAAAAAAATTGGAATTAATCCCGATTCAGTCTGGTCATGCAAGTAACACAAAAAAGATTAGTTTGTGGATTTAAGAGACTTCTACTGTTGTTCCAACATGAAATTGCGGCTCTCTTAACTTTACTTCTATAATCATGCTGAATCAAACTTGTTTTTTATTAATAATATATTTTTTAAAATTATACAGCCATGTGTGCTTCACCAGCTAAGTCTACATGCACTGTTTAAACACGATCCGTCATTTTCTTAAGGATGTAAACAAATAACGGCCGTAATATTTGGCGAAATTCATTTTTTATGGTTGTACTTATAATGGATCAATTGCTCACCTGTATCTTGACCGGCGGGGAACGTATCCACTGTAGTAAGAAGGGCTGCTGCCATAAAACGAACTGCGCCCTCTACGGAAACCACCACGCGCTCTGTTCGGCCTGTCTGTTGTTGAGATGCCTGGGCGGTTGGTACGTTTCAGATTCACCTGAAATATTTGCCAATACATTTTCATTCTGTCAAAATTCACATACACTGACAACACAATTTTCGCTTTAGTTAGGTTAGGAGACTTTCAAAAAACAGCTGTGCCAACACACATAATACAGCCACTTAATTCAATGTTGAGCAATAAACAGATCTAAGCCTATCCACAGCATGGGATATTCACAACATACACAGAGTTGTTTTCAAATATTTGGAATTACAGCATATCATCATAGGCATAAAACACCCTTATTTTAGAAAGGGGGATGTCGCTTGATATTTTACGCACAAAAGCATGCTTTTTGTTGATTCTCAGCAGTTTTAGTTTGAGGGTTCCAGTTGGTGCTTCTTGGACAGGAATTTGAGGATACAAACCAGACGAATATTTCCAAGTACAACCTTCGACCTATGGTGAGCACAAAACTGATCTACCAGTAGTGGCAGTGCCCATCATCAGCATTTCATTTGGGAGTGGGGTTGACTGGGATCAACCCCATCTGGCAAAAATCTGCCAGAGCTCCATCTGACCCAAGTCCCATTTTATGGACAATAAATGCCACCCCCCCCCTCAAAATTTTCAAGAAAAAAACTGGCCACTGAAGAGTCACATGAGGACAGCTTTTGCCTGCATTTCAAGAGAAAGCGAGTCAGAGTCAGCCACATTGCACACACACACTCACCTTGATTTGCCTGCCTTTAAAGAGAGAGTCATCTAAGGCTAAAGCCAACTGTGTACAATCCTTGTCAGCAAATTCTACATAGGCGAAACTGAAAGCAGAAAAACATGGAAAAGTTATCATTTTTTTATTTTTTCCCCAGTCTATAGTTTGTATCCTCATCATTACAGCTGATGGTTGGGGACAGGAGTAATAAACACATCATTCCTGCAACATGCATGGATAGATAGCAGACTTAAGGAATTCCCTTATGCCCCTACTTTTCAATGACCATCCAAGTAATTCCCTGACCAAAAAGGAACTGTAGTTCTTGGTAACATGAGCACCCAGGTAAACCACGCCTTAACTGTTTTTTCCAGTGCTAATTTACTTGTGGTTATTTTATATTTTTTTTTGGGGGGGGGGGAGTTCCAGGCAGGTGACACTATGTACAAATGCCCATAGATGATTTCGATATCGATAGTGATAGCGCCACCAATTTCGACAAGCTACCTAATTAGCTAATAATTTATGCAGGTAAGCTACCTAATTAGCTAATAATTTATGCAGGTAAGCTACCTAATTAGCTAATAATTTATGCAGGTAAGCTACCTAATTAGCTAATAATTTATGCAGAGTGACGTATGACTGGAGATGACGTATCACCACAGCGCCACGTACGATCAGCGATCCATAACCTACAGATTTCATGCAGTATGCCTCCACTCTCTTGATTGAGTGTCCTATCCCGATTTATTTAGGGCCCTGGGGTTCCTCACAGCTGGGGTCTAGGGTCCTAAGTAGGCCCTGGGGATTAAAAAATTTCTCTGGTAAAATCAAAGCAATACTTTCCAACATTTCACTTTTTCTTCATTTTTCCTCCTCTCATTTCCTCACATCCATAATTTGACACCATTTTCCTTTTGAAAATCCCTACTTTTCTTGATATTTCAATCAGGGCAATGCAGGGCACTTTGAACAATTTTACTACAAGGTTAAATATTTTTACTTTTCTCTATTGGTATTCTGGTGCATTCATACTGTCATTACAGCCATAATAGGAAGTAGTGTAACAGGCAGGGGGTGCCACCCCACAGAGCTTTGACCAAGGGAAAAGCTTGAAAATCCGGCCAAATTGGCCTTTTTTTGCCTGCTCACCGTGAAATTTCAACCTCCAACCAGAAAAATCTGCCTCAAAACCACCTCCAAGAGGAAAACTTCTGCCTTCACAACCGGAATCCCCCCCCCCCCGACAAGTGACCCCTGTTACGCCCTTGATAATAGATTTGACCCTACTTAGCTCCATTGATATCAACACTGCGCTATTCCATATGAATTCCAGACACCCTCTCTTCATGGAAAGCACAACTGGCATACTTCCATATGGGGTAATGAATTCATTTGGAATAGCCATGGTCAGGTCATGATCAATGCATGACTGTCACATGCATTGCACATGTCAGCCATGCATTGATCATGACATGACCATGGTCATTTCATGACTTTTCATATTCCAAAAAAAACTGAGGATGCCTTTTTCTGGAAATGTCCCCATCTCTTCAAGGTATTCAGCATTTGTGCCTAATATAATTCCCGCAGAGGTCACAGCCAATCTTACCCTTTGGGATGTCCTGAGAATTTGTCGCATAAAATCGTCACTCTGTTGATGGAGCCACAGCCATGGAAATGTTGTTCTAATTCTTCTGCTGTTGCTGAATAGTCCACCTAATATAATCATATTAAAACAAAAAGATACAATTAACAGAGCTTCCATTGCTTCCTTCACTGATTGATAAATGTACTACAACTATTCAGTTAAAGGGCGACTCAGAGTTATATTTTTGTGTGTAATAATTGGAAATGGCCATCTAGAACTAAGAATATTCTGCTAAAATGCTTAATTCCAAAGTTAGAGATGAATCAGATTTTCTGTTTTCACGTGGTTACATTTATGCACAGTATAACAGTGCCATAGGATACCCTATATAACAAAAATTCCGGATCTGGAATTTTATAACAAAGGTGTGATTTTCTATATGAAGGACTTCCGATTTGAGCTTAGTTATTTCACACAGTGATTAGTGTATGGACAAGCGTTATGTGTATGCAAAAAACGTGATTTCTTAAAAAAATTGAGTCTGCCCTCATTGGGAACTCTCTGAGTCAGCCTTTAAAGGTCCCAGGAAATGCAAATAGAATTGATGTGGTTTGTGTCAAGTCTACAAGGAGGGGCGAGAAAGCATTCAATATTTGGGTTGGTGATGACATCATTAGTGACTATTGATTTTTCAGAGAGTAATAGAAAATTCCAGGTGACTGGTGTGAATCTATTCATGGCACTGACTGAAAATCAATAGTTTCACTAATGATGTCACTGGTAGTGTATTCTTTTTTGTGGCCCTGCTTATTGGAATGGAATGCCCCGTAAAGATTTGGACTAGGTTTATCATCTCATTTCCTGTGACCTTTAAGCAAATCTGGAAGATTTTCAATTTTTGACATTTTAATTTTCAAAGAATTACAAAATCATATTAGTATTGCCTGCAAATGTTTTCTATGAGTTCTAAGCTATCACAAAGAATTAGCATGATTTCTTGAACATGAACACCTTTTACCTCTAAATACTGAAATACGCGTGTTTTGTACAGTGCAATATAGGCACATTGCAATGCATTATGGGATTCGTTCAAAACACCTGCTGCTCAAGGTCTAAACAGTAATGGAATGAGCATACCCAGTTCTGCTGCAAGTGTTGACCCCTCCTTCCCTCTCTAACAGTCACAAAGTTGGAAAATACAAACAGTGCTCTTTGCTAGGACTACATGACATCTTCAAGCACATACATTTACTTCCCTTAGACTTCACTCATCTTTTGTTTGTACCCCCACCACCCACTCAAGCTACAAAAACTAAGGGGGGGGGGTAGGACATGCCAAACTACAGCAACAGCAAATTCAAAATGGCATCAATCCAGGTGCTAGTCTTTTCAAAGACTTATCGTAGGAGGGCACTCTTATCATATCGAACGGTTACACACAGCCTTAACTAAAGACTAGGCCTTGTCACGGATATTTAAATCTTCATGACCGTTTGGGAAATTACACTGTTTTGCAGCGAGGTTAATTCATTAACCTCGGACGATTTTGACATCACTTTTTCTTAAATTATCTGATATACTAAAATCTTTTGAACGAAGGTTGGAGAGGTGATTTGTAAGCACTGAGACAGAGATTGCCCTAGTAAATGCACGTAACAGTTCTCCAAATTATGTTGGAAATCCCCAATGCTCAATTCGAGCAGGTCGTGTCCTACATGTCCCTGCAAACCTTCAGCGGATTTTAACCAATTATTCTTACATGCACCACATAGACCGATGTTGTCCACCATCTACTTGTCTTCTAATGACAGGTGTGCTGGTGGTCCGAGTTGTGTCGGTTTGATGTCGGGTTATATGTTCTCAACTTCATTCGCATTCCTTCAGCTCTCCGTTCCTTTCATATCCGCTCGCTTGATGGCTTAAGTTCCTGCAAAATTATATTTCATTATAATTTCGCACAAAATCTACTTTCCCTGCCGCCCATGATTGCCAAAAAAAGAGAGCAAACATGAACAACAACAAATCATTGTAATTACAAATGGCAGTTTCCAAACTAGGATTATTCCAAATTTGCAAAAAGAGTTTGGTTTAAAGAGTACTGGCAATGCAAACTGAATTCTGTGCCTTGCGGATGCTACTTTGTGTAGAAAACAAATTGTTTGTGGAGGGATTATTCCAATCAGTAGGTTTCCTGCCTATGTTGTGCGAGTGAATGTGTGTTCTATATCGTATTTTCAGTAATAAATACCCCCAAGGGTAAAAATTTTTTAAAAAAGGGGCGTTGTTATAGGCATGGCTCCGCTCTCATTTCCTTGGTAAACCATAACCAGCACCGTCTGGAAATATCAAGGTGCTCTATGCAAACAAAGTGAGGCGGTGTTCGGATGTAGTGACACCTCAAAACCAACTTATGTGTATTTTAGTTCGTAATGCATGCAAAATGCACTGCTGGAATTTATCCACGAGCAAATAATTTATCCCCTGAAGTACATGAATCCAACATTTTGTAGTCCTGACTCTGGCTGGAATGCATGCTCATGAGCAGGACTGGCAAAAGTGCATCCTCCAGTAAGTGAGTCGCATTCCCAACAGACTTCCACAATTTCTGTATCTGAAAAGTCCCAATTTTCCTCAAAGCAGGGATGTCTATTTTTCCAGAAATCAAAATTGTTCCCTCCTTGCCACATTTATCCATCTTCCCCAAACATTTAACATTGGTTCCAACCAACCAAAAGGATCAGATCTTCCCCCAATGACCATAGAGACCAAAACCCATTCCCCCACTCCGGGACGAAAACGGAATCTGGAAACCCCTGCTTCCAAATCCTGAAAAATTTCCCGAGAAAAGAGCCTCCTAGATTCCTGACTTTTTGCACCATGCTATGAGCTACACTTAGTCTACTCACCGCATCTTCCACAGCTGTCTCTTATACTCCTGCGCTTACATTTAAGACCGGTGGACCTTCGTCTTAACATCTCCTATAATGATCATCTTGAAGATATTCTTGTCCGAGATCAACTGCACCTTCTGTATCTGCCATTTCATATGTGCACGAAAAAATTATAAAAAATACGGACCACATTCTAATTACTGATCATCTGATTTGGGCAATCCGTCGTATGGGTACACACACTATTCGAATCTGAAGTGGGATATAATACCCACTAACACAGAGGAAGGTGTATTGACAAACCACTGTATAAATCTCTCCATTAGCAGTGAGGACACCAGTGTCAATGTTACCATCAGGGGTGTGAGAGGCCATGGACAAAAAAACAAGGGTGAAAAGGGGAAAAAAATAGGAAAAGAAGAAAAAATTAGGCCAAAAACTGGCTGAAAATTGAAGGCTAAAATTTGCACTAAAAAAATGTCAAAAAGAGGCGATTAACACCCCTGTTACATGCCTCAGTCTCCTAAATAAAATACATATGAGTCCAACTTACCTAGAATCGCATAGACATACCACATTATCCAAATGCTCCTTAGAACGTTTTTTTTGAATGCTCAATATGCATGGACAATCAGAGAAATTGGAAATGGAAGCAGCACATTTTTCAGGAAGTTCCAGTGTTTACTATTGACATTAGCCCAAAGGACACTGAATTGTAAATCACGCGACATGAAGGTTCGTTTAAAAAATTATAAAAAGTGGTAAAACTTAAAAGGGTGGGATAACTGGATTTTATTGCTATTACTGGCGGTTTGGTAAAAAGGGGGTTCAGAAAATGGGGTGTGGGTTTCTGATAAGAAATGAAAATTACTATCTGGGAATGTTTGCCATGATGTGGCCCAATTTGAAAAAAAGTTTTCATACATCCAGCAAGTTATAGGTTCCCCTTAAATACAAATACATGCGCGGGGGGGGGGGGGGGGGGGTAGTTTTAATGGACCACCAAAATATATATCAAGGGAAAGTAGATTTTATTGACCACAAAATATAAGTAAATTATCTTAATCTGAGTATATCTACACTATGGTTAAAAGAAACAACAGTGTGACGCTGTAAATTTTCAATAATTATAAAGAAGGGGGGTTATTACTTTTTCATATAAAGGGTATTTTCATAACGAGAGGCATCCGGATCTGTGGCTTACTCCAGAGGTGGGGCGTTGAGTTGTGCAATCTGTGAAACAAACCAATTAAGTGACAATTCCCATATCCTAACGTCCCTTAACTGCATTTTTTCACTTTTCAAAAATCACGGAGCGGACCCGTTTTGTTTTTTTTGGGGAAATTGCCCCAATCTAAAACAGAAAAATAACGCTAAAAAAACACTTTTTTTGCGGTGATCGTCCAGGATGTGATCTTTTTCTGAAAGGATGTTTGGATATAGGCCTATATCCGTGCAATTTGTTCATTTTAAGGCCAAACCAAAAAAATCACGTTTGTTCCATTATAGTCCAAAAACTAAATGTAAAATTCACTTTTATTTTTAATTTAAAAAAAATTGAAAGGGCTCCTGCCCAGAAATGGCTCAAATTGGGCTACATATCAGTCAGGACAGTTGCCAAACATACTTGATTGTCCCAAGATTGATTTTATCAAACAAAAATATTGATTTTGAGATCACTTGGATATCTTATAAATTGAAACATTCTATCATCTGTTTTTGTCTTAAAAACATGCAAATCTCCTCAGTAAATAAAGAAGGACACCACAAAAGTACAGTTTAAGTTGCTCCAAATTATTCATTGTTTGCCGACTGCTGGCAAACAAACTTTGAACTTCCCCTGCTGACGCCACGATTCCATCAACCATTTTGGCTCCACCCACCATCACCTAACCCATTGGATCCTGTGACCATCAATTACCTGACTACCCCCCACCCATCAACCATCAACTCATCACACCAAATGGAATACTGACGTTGTCCTTTTCCACCACTGATTTCAGTATGCATCAAGCCAGGGCAGCAAAACGCTAAACATCCTAACTAATAAGGTTAAAAAACCTAATTTTTGCACATTTATTGCGCAATTGTACGTGTAATCACGGATTAAACAGTGAAATTATAGATACATTGATGATTAGGAAGGGCTTGTGAATGGCCCAGGCCAGGGAGATTATTAAAGAAATTATTTACAGTACACATTAACTGCTGTTTTCTCAACTTTATTACAACTGAAGAAAAATGAATTTTCTCTTCCATTTGACATCTTCCCCAATTTTCATTTCCAGAAATTGTAGAAGTAAACATACATCCCCTCGTCTGACCCTGATATATATGGTCAGAATGGTCAGAGTTATTAAACCCTGATCTAAGGTTATAAGCTAACATTACCTAGACCTTCCCTTCCTGTCCAGCCACCAACTCCACCACCAACAACCTCGAATAAAGGAAAACTTTCCTACCTGTCAACCAAGTATTAATCACTGAGCCTGTCACACCAAATGACTTATAAAATTTTGTCAGTACAAGGATCTCCTGCAACTTTTGGGTCTTTTTTTTTCAATTTTGGCTTTCTTGCTTTCTTATACTCTCTTCTCCTGATATGTGACCCCCGTAGCCATTTTTTGCGGAGGTGAAAAAATTTTCAATGAGGCGAGAGACTTCGGTTAATCATTTTTGTGAGGAATGTCAAGGGCCTGAAATACCCTATTGTGCATTTCCATACATGACGAAATTGTTAAAGTGGCAGTGAGTGGTGGTTATATAAACCGGAGTTTCCCTCCAACAATAATTCCGGTGGCACTGCTTTGAATTCTTTCATTTTCCCTCTCCGTACTTAATTGAATAGGTCCACAACTCCAGGGGGACAAACGTATCAACACAAATCAACTATAATAAACCTGTAAGCGGGGGGGGGGGCGGATTGAGGCCCAAAAAATGGGTCTCCGAACCTAGGTTGTATAAAATTTAAGAAAATAGCTGGCGATCCTCACCTCAATGCCCAGCTACCTTTTTGATGGGTTTTGAAGAAACTTTGGTAGAATGTTGCTTGGACATGAAAGTAGGTCTCCCTGGTGTCTCAATTTTGGTTTGGTAACAATTGAGCACTGTTCAAGATTTAATAGCAGATATTTAACCAGTATATTATTGTAGTTTTACTAACATCAAGTATAGTATTTCCTTACAATGTATACCTAAATTACAATATTGCTTGGGTGACCTTTGGACCCATAATACAGCGGGAACGCGGTGGACTAAATACGGTGGCAATATACTTGTTTGTCATCTTGAATTCACTATGAGCAATTTGAGACATTTTTGCTTAAATATGACTTCTTGAAATGTTGACACATGTAGCTAAGTTCTTTGTGACCTTTGCGGCCATAATTGGAATAGTACAGATGTGTAACGCATATCTTGATAAAATGTTTGGTAAACAACACATTTGTATGAACAATTGTGAAAGTTTCCTCTTTTACCACAAAGTGCACGAGTGTTTGAGCTTAAAACAGCTTTGCTAATACCCTGCAGCAAATTTAAATGACCCCACCTCCCAAGTTTCATGTCCATACAATAACACCGTTTACCTCATTTGCCCTTGAATGAACCTCTGTTGACCTGTCGTGACCTCAAATTTTTCGGCATCAACCTCGCCCCCGCACACCAAGTTTCGTCTGGAGACACCACCGTTTTGACTCCATTTGACCTCATTTGACCTTGAATGACCCCTGATGACCTTTTATATTCCACTCACCAGTACAACCTCTGTCTTCGGACGGTCAAGAGGCACTCACCTACCAAGTTTTCAGGAATGTGCGACGGACCCTCGGTCTCCGAGAAATAAACGTTTAATTAACCTCATTGACCTTGCTGAGTGCGCCCTGATGAACCTTGTCGTGACCTACCTTTCGTCGGCATCAAAATCGACCCCCACCATTCCCCCCCCCCCAAGTTTCATGTCCATACACCAATTTTACCTACCCCATTTGACCTTTTTTGACCTTGGAATGACCTCCGATGACCGTTGATCCACTAACCATACAACTCTTTCTTCGGACGGTCACGAGGCCTCACCTACCAATTTCAGATGTGCGACTCCTCGGTCTCTCCGAAAATCAACGTTTAACCAATTGGCCTGAATGACCCTGATTACCTTGTCGTGGACCTCCAATTTTTCGGCATCAAAAATCCACCCACCAACTCCATTTCATTTCCATCCACCATGTTACTTTACCCCCCATTTGACCCCCCTTTTTTTGACCTTGAATGACCTCCGAGGACCTTTGATGATCCACTAAACCAATACAAACTCTGTCTTCGGAAGGTCAAGGGGGCACGCCCACCCACCAATGTTTCAGGAACGTGCGCCCCTCTGTCTCCGAGCACAATAGGCGCTGGCGGTCGATTTGACCTTTTTTTTTACCTTGAATGACATCATATGACCTTTGATCGCACTAACCAATACAAACTCTGGTCTTCGGAAGGTCAAAGGGGCGCCCACCCGGCCCCCAAGTTTCAAGGACGTGCGACCCCTCATTCTCTGAGAAATAGAACGCGGTCCATTTAACCCGTTATTGACCTTGAATGAACCCCCGATGACCTTGGATCCAGTAACCAATACAAACTCGGTCTTTCGTGTCGGTCGGTCAAGGGGCACCTGCCCACCAAGTTTCAGGACCGTGCGGCCCTCGGTCTCCGAGAAATATACTCTGTCAGACACACAGACAGACAGACAGACCACCGGTATTAATATATAGATGCATGCTTGGTTTGCTTCTAATCTCCAGTTCTATTTCTAGAGATGATAAACGACTATATTTTCCATGACAGTATTAACTCTCTCTTGCAAACCGTGTGCTTGAAGCCACCAGATTGACTATGTTGTTTTAATGTGGCTTTTCCCTAAAACTAGTCTTCTGCGTGGACTTATTTGATAGTATGGTTATCCGTCTCAGATTTTACCAGCTTTGTTTCCATGTATGGGAATACAATTGTAGAACAAGTGAAAAAAATAAAAACCTTTTTCATTTTTCATATTTATAACAATACTTACAACTTAGGCAACTGATAGTGGCCCCTGCCATGCCAACCAGTGTCTCAAACCTTACCCAGACTGGGCTTGTTTTCCTCATAATGCATTTTATTTATGTTATTATGAAATATTTCCAAATTAAAATGTTTTTTTTTTTCCCTCCTCGCCCTTCTGTTAACTAATTGTGTTACTACCAATTAATATCTTGTTTTGCATTTGAAGTGTTAATATAATGTGTCTGCAAGGTAGAGTAGTAATGATGGATTTTCTGCTCATGGGAATCTTTGTCGTAATTTTAGATTACCTAAAATATAAATGCGTTGGGCTGCAAACTTGCTTTGTTTACTGAAAATAATGTTACATTTTCACCTTTATGAAAGTAAAACCTATGTTTTCAACACAAAACTCGACAACAATTCAGCAGTAATTCTGGCATTAAATTTTTGGTAAGATAACTCTTTGTGTGCCGTCACAAAATGATGATGACTGATTCGTTCAATCCAATGCAGTTTATTGGGACATACGAAGAGTTTTTTGATCAACCTTCCTAATTCGATTTCTTTTCCAGTGTGTTCAAATGCATGTTTTTTTAGCTTTTATTACCATAGAAAACATTCCTTAATATTTGTTGCATCACATGTCTTTAAAAAAAAGGAAGCCAAATGGTGGTTGGACTTAGAGATGCATATTGGTGGTTCTGGGCGCAAATGTAACAGTGTTGTATGTGTATTTTACACTTAAGTGACCAGGGGTTTTCCCTCCCGTTGGTCCCTAAGGAAACCACTTTCCCGAGGGAATTTTTTTGTACGAAATTTAATACCACATGTGAAGGGTCATAAGAGACCCCAAATCAGCACTAGAAAAAATGAAATTTGTTATTTGGGCGGCAAATAAGGGGCAAACATGTTTTCAAAACACGGCGAAAAATGGTCAAAAAGACTAACTTCCAATTAGTCCTTGCGTTACATCAAACTTTTGAACTTATTAAATTTTAATGTTGATATCTATTCAGAAGACACCAATACTTAATTTAACACAAACCAGCAGTTTTAGATCTTATTTTTTTACACGGGTGTTGGCAAAATACATTCATTTTCCCATAGAGTTTGTTACAAAAGCGGTCACGGTTTGGCACGTAATGATCAATTATTTGTTTTTTCAGTAGCATAAAGGGGTTAAATTTTTTTAATGATTACTAAGACATTGTTTACACTACATGTATGTGTGAACTTATATCAGCAAAAAAAAATTTGCTTTGGGTTCGGGTGCGTGGTTTTCTATATTAAAAATATTCTCAAATGAACTTCCTTAGTGCCCAGGGGGGGGGGTTCCATGGGACCCTCAATAATTAATTCATTAACGGCTGGGCCCTTTTAATTTTTGGTATGAAAAGAAGCGCATTTTAAAAAGTCTGACAATTACAAAATTTCGGCGCGAAAAACCCACGCGTAAATCTGCCAGCGCGAAAACAATTTGGGGGTCCCTATGAACCCCCCCCCCCTTGGTCACTTAGTGTTTAATAGCGCCTCAATTTGGGTTAAATGGGGTCCTTGCAGGTTACTTGATTTCTGGGGATATATCTTTAAAATATTGGACTCTACCTTGAACGAACGTTTTCATGATATTAGCTACGTCCCATTTACCTCACCACAAGAATACGTAGTCACTGGCTTTTGTTTCAAACTTCTGGCCAACCTGCCACCAAGCGTTGCGGGTTTTTTTTGGGGACACATGGTAGATAGAAATATCGGTCTTTACTGCGGTTTTCACTTTATTTGTAATGTCCAGTTTGTTTCCTCGTTTTTTTCGCCGCCATCTATAATATCGGCCTTTAAATGTGTTCCAACAGTTTTACACTTGACCGCACCGAAAAGTACATTCATGAAAATTAAAAATATTTTTTTTACTTTTTTTAGATATTTTGCATATGTGCTTATAAATGATATGGGCTTACATTCCAAAGTCACAATCTTAAGTGAAAGTGACCTAAATGAGTGATTTATAATTAAGGAATTTTAATCAATAATCTCAAAAATGCATAAGGCGATTTACCTACTGTCGTATCTTTCATTTACACGTATTTCAATAGGCTATCATGTACGTTGTTCGTAACAGGCTGTTTTACCCTTTTCACATACATATCTATGTGCGTCGTTTCTGCTGCGTGCGTGAACTTGGACGTGTTTCACATAGATATCTATCTGAACTCATGGAAATATAACGGTGAAATTAGCGTCTTATGTGAAAATACGACTTTTTTTGCGTTGCCACATACAAGACTTATGACTTTGGTAGGTTTAAAAATCATATACAATTGCTCTTGCTCTTTCAAAACTCAGCAAGGTTAAAACTTAAAACTTGCAGAATGTTTTCTTCATAATGCCAAATTAAGAGTAGCATGTAGTGTTTTAATTCCCAGTAACAAAGACGAAATCTCCCTTTAGAGTATGTGATGTGGTCGACGATTTGTACTTTTGCTGTGGCAATCACATGTGTGAAAGGGTTGTAGACCCTAACGGTTGTTGTTCCTCTGTTAGTCCTTCATCAGAATCTACAGTTAAAATACACAAATTATACAGTAAATAGTACAATAAACTCCAGAGCGGACCGCTTCCTTGGTCAGCGGAAAGTGCCGTGGTCCTTTTTGAAAAGGTTCGCTGCCGTGGGCCGGCTAAGGTTTGGATCGTGCGGTATTCGCCACCACTTCCGTCGCCCGGGAATCACCCGGAGCTTACTAAAAAAATGTTGGCCACCTGCCGGTTTCCGCAAAACCAACTTAAATAGGGTTTTGAAGGGAAAAAACATAATGTATGAGAGAGGACCGGGCCTGTCCGGTTTCTGATCGTAGTCCCATGCCGGTCGGTTGTGGTTAAGTTATGATGTGGTTCAGTGGAAAGTGGTGTTCGGATGGCTAAGTGGCCGCGACCAGAACGTATACTATAGGGGGGCTTATTAGTTTACGTGGTCGGGCCACGGCAGTGGGACTTTGAAAAAGTCCGGAGCGTACTAGTTACACGCATGTAGCGGCGATTTCCGGCTAAAGATCAAGGAAGCCGACCGCTCTGGACTTTTTTTCACCCTTAACTATGGCTGTTGGATCTAGCCAATTTCTCGCTAAAGACCGAGGCAGTGGTCCGCTCACGTGACCGGTACTTTGATTCCAAGGTATAAAATTATAAAAATGCAATCAGTTTTCAGGTAAGTATCAGATGGCGCAGTGGATAAGTCCATAGTTCAGAAAAAAAAACTAAGTCCTGAGCGGACCGCTTCCTTGGTCAGCGGAAAGTCGCCCTAGATCTTTGGGTGAAAAGTTACCTAGCCGAGCCACGGCACGTAGCCGGGCCACGGCATGTTGACTTTTCAAAAATGAACTAAGTCCAGAGTGGACCGCTTCCTTGGTCAGCGGAAAATCGCTCTAGATTATGAACCCAACTCTTGGGTGAAAAGTCACGTAGCCGGGCCACGGCATGTTGACTTTTCAAAAATGAACTAAGTCCAGAGTGGACCGCTTCCTTGGTCAGCGGAAAGTCGCCCTAGATCTTTGGGTGAAAAGTTACCTAGCCGGGCCACGGCACGTAGCCGGGCCACGGCATGTTGACTTTTCAAAAATGAACTAAGTCCAGAGGGACCGCTTCCTTGGTCATCGGTAAATCGCTCTAGATTATGAACCCAACTCTTGGGTGAAAAGTCACGTAGCCGGGCCACGGCAGCGAGATTTTTCCATTAGCGGACCACTTCATTGGTCAGCTGAAAATCCCCCTAGATATACTAAGCGAACCTTGGGTGAGATGTCACGTAGCCATTTCAAAAATGAACTAAGTCCAGAGGGACCGCTTCCTTGGTCTTCACCTGGAAGTGGCCGGTGGACTTAAGAGGAGCGGTCTCGCTGAATGCTAGTTCAAAAAACGACTAAGTACAGGATACCAAAAATTGACTAAGTCAGGGTAGGGGGCGCCCTACTCGAAATCTCAATCGTCAGGTTCCATCAACGTGGAAAATTTCCTAGTATGGAGTTTAGGTACTGTACGGGATAGAGATATAGATATAGCTCTAGATATAACAGTATAATCTGTACACGGGTCCCATGAAAATGCAAAACTTGGTGGCAGGCACCATAAGTTTTGCAAACCAAACGGAGTGACTTACTTATTGTAAGGTTGTAAGGTAGATGGGACTGTTAGCAATATTTCTGAAAAAGTTCATAAAGGTAGGGTTAATAGTTTTTAAGATATGCCCCCAACACTCAACTAACCCGCCAGAACCCATTTTACAACAATGCGGAGTGGTTAACCACAAGACTGGCATTGAAGAAAAGAATCGGTAATACAATATTGATGCAATCAACATTTACTGCCCAAATTTCTTGCAGAACACTTCTACTGGGTCAAATGACTGCCATTACATAATTATTATTTAACTGATAATAATAAAACATTAATTTATGTGATAAAATATGTTTAAGAAGATATAAAACATAGACTAGTCATAGACAAACTCCACATTAATAAAATGATAAATGCGTGGGCGACAACTTTATTGTACTGAAAATAATGTTACCCTTTCTCAACTGTATGAAAGTAAAACCTATGTTTTCAACACAAAAACTCGACAACAATATCAGTAATTCTGTCATTAAATTTTGGGTTAAGATAAACTTTGGTGTGCCGTCACAAAATGATGAGTGAATTGATTAGTTCAATCCAATGCAGTCTTATTTGGACAATACGAAGAGTTTGTTGATCAGACATTCCTAATCGATCTTTTAAGTGTGTTAAATGCATGTTTTAGCTTTGATACCAATAGAAACATATCCTTAATACTTTGTTGCAGCCACATGTCTTAAAAAAAGGAGAAAATGGTGGTTGGACTTAGAGATTCATATTGGTGGTTCTGGGCGCAAATATGTACAGTGTTGTAGTTGTAGTTAACACTTAAGTGACCAAGGGTTTCACTCCCGTTGGTCCCTAAGGAAACCACTTTCCGAGTGAATTTTGTACGAAATTTATAACCACAGTGAAGGGTATAAGAAGACCCCAAATCTAGAATAAAAAATGAAAATTGTTATTTGGGACTGCAATTAGGGGCAAAAAACATTGATTCAAAACACGCGAAAAATGGGCAAAAAGACGGAAAATTCCAATGAGCCTTGAGCTTAAATCAAACTTTTGAAAACTTATTTATGTTGATATCTATTCTAGAGACCACAAATTACTTAATTTAACACAAAACAGCAGTTTTTAGGGAATCATGTATTTTTACGGGTGTGCAAAAGACATGTCATTTTCCCATGAGTTTGTACGTAACGGTTTGGCAACCGTACATGATCAAATTATTTGTTTTAAGTACATAAAGGGTTAATTATTTTTAAGGTTACTAATAATTGGTTTACCTACATGTATGTGTGAACTTATATCAGCAAAAACAGAAATTTGCTTTGGTTATCGGTTTCTTATATTTAAAAATTTCTCAAAGGGACTTCCGTTAGTGCCCAAGGGGGGGGGGTTCCATGGACCCTCAATAATTAAACTCATTAACGGCTTGGCCGATTTTAATTTTGTGGTATGAAAAGAAGCGATTTAAAAGTATGACAATTACAAAAAATTATTTCGGCGCGAAAACCCACGCGTAAAGCCGGACCAGCACGAAAACAAATTTGGGGGGTCCCTAGAACCCCCCCCCCCCCCCCTTGGTTCACTTAAGTGTTAATAGCGCATCCAATTTGGTTAAATGGGTCCTGCAGGTTAATTGATTGCTGGGATCATATCGTAAAAAATATTGACTCACTTTACGAACGTTTCAGGGATATTAGCTAACAGTTCCCATATTACCTCACAAAAAGAATAAGGTAGTCACGTGCTGTGTTCAAACTTATGGTGCCTGCCACCATGTGTTGCGGTTTTTTTGGGGGACACATGGTATATATAAATATCGGTCTTTAATGCTGTTTTCACTTTATTATGTAATGTCCAGTTTGTTTCCTCTTTTTATTTCGTCGCCCATCTATAAATATCGGCCTTTAATGCTGTTTCCTCTTTATATTTCGTCGCCCACATCACATACTGTCTTATCTGACGTTTTTTTACTTTTTTTAGATATTTTGCATATGTGCTTATAATGATATGGTCTATACATGCACAAAGTTACAATCTTGAAAGTGACCTAAATAGTGATTTATTAATTAAGAATTTTAATCAATAAGCTCAAAAATGCATATCGCGATTTCACATATTGTCGTATCTTTCATTTACACGTAATTTCAATAGGCTTATAATTTACGTTGTTCGTAAAACAGGCTGTTTACACTTTTCACATACAGATCTATGTGCGTCGTTTCTGCTGCGTGCGTGAACATGACGTGTTTCACATAGATATCTATCTGAACGCATGGAAATATAACGGTGAAATTAGCGTCTTATGTGAAAATACGACTTTTTGCGTTTCACATACAGACTTATGACTTTGTAGGTTTAAATCAGGAATACAATTGCTCTTTCAAAACTCAGCAAGGTTAAAACTTAAAACTTCAGAATGTTTTCTTCATAATGCAAAATTAAAGAGTACATTGTAGTGTTTAATTCCATAGTACAAAGACGAAATCTCCCGGTAGAGTATGTGATGTGGTCGACGATTTGTACTTTTGCTTGTTGGCATCACATTTTTAAAGGGTTCTAGACCCGAAACGTTGTGTCTCTGATTAGTCCTTCATCAGAATCTACAGTTAAAAATACACAAATTATACATTAAATAGTACAATAAAATCAAATAAAAATCTCGACCTCACATAGTACTGTATTTTTTACGGGTGTTGCAAAATACACGTCATTTTCCCATAGAGTTTGTACATTAACGGTTTGGCAACGTACATGATGAAATTGTTTGTTTCAGCACATAAAGGGTTAATTATTTTTAATGTTACTAATAATTTTTTACTTACATATATGTGTGAACTTATATCAGCAAAAAAAAATTGCTTTGGTTCTCGGTTTCTTATTCTTATTTTTAAAAATATTCTCAAATGACTTCCGTTAGTGCCCAAGGGGGGTTTCATGGGACCCCACTAATTAACTCATTAACGGCTTGGCCGATTTTAATTATTTTGGTATGAAAAAAACGCGTTTTAAAAGTCAGACAATTACAAAAAATTTCGGCGCAAAAATCCCACGCGTAAAGCGGCCAGCGCGAAAACAAATTTTGGGGGTCCCTAGGAACCCCCCCCCCCCTGGTCACTTAAGTGTTAACGACCTTTGAATGTACAAGTGTGTTACTACCACATAGTCAATGGCATCAGAAAAAACACTTAATCTCAATACCTCCAGAAAAATATGTAAAAAAATGGTAAATTGGCAGTTGTATTTATATTTTTATTTAAGAATTTATTTGATCATTTAATTTAAAATAGATAAACAAAAAAAACTGAAAAACAGATTTTTTTAGGATCGAGAGGTTTCCCAAATAAAACCAATAAATTGGCCAAATTTTATTGATTGATTTATATGAGTTATGAGAAATCTATGACAAGACAGTCCTTATCCACACGGCACACAGATCCAACCTTAAAACGGTAATGTTGCATTATAAAGAGAATTATTTCTGCTAGTGCCCCATGAATGTGTAAAAATGCAAAGTTTTCTTCTCACTGGACAGATAACTTTTCCTTTGCAGTGGTCTTTTTTTTGGCAAGGAACTCGGTGAAATGTTTCCCGTAAAGGGATCGTTTCTAATTACCAAATAATAGTCTTAGCTTCACCTTTAGTCTATTTGAAAGATGACTTAGGTGTTTTAGTTATTTGAACTTAATCAGAAGGTGACTTTGACCAAAGCTGCACAATGGACAGTGCTGCCGCCAATATCATACTCAGTCTATAGAATGCTTCCTTTAAAATAAAATGTTTAGTGTATAAAAAATGCAGTTTTTTCGTATACCTCTTCACATAAACGTCATGAATTACACATTATAGGCCTACACACATACGGCGTGCCAGAAAGTGGCATAGAAACAATAGGGGCCGTATATATTTCTATTTTAAAAAATATTCCCATTTTCAATTCCAATTTGATTAATTCCATAACAAACAATCCATCAAATGACTCAAACCACAAAAACAACCATGGAGGAGGTGAAGGCAGGAAAGCCCTTTAGGCCTGAGAATAACCTAACACTTAAAATGACAAGACATAACTACCAGAATGGACTGGAGTGTGAAAGACCTATACAAGATGAATCCCCGACTTGGGAGAACTCACATAATGTGTGTGAAAACACTTCAAAGGAACTTTCCTATTGCATGATTCAGGTTCCGTTTTTTGTACCCGTCCCTTTTACAAAAAAAAAATGATTATTTATTTAATTTTGAATTTAGCTTCAATAGCTATATAAAATTCTGCACACTTTACTCGACAAAATAACCGTTAGCTGTTTAAAGCTGACGTTAGAAGGCCATACTATTATGTGATTCAAGGAATGTAAAAATAGTTTCTCATTTATTTTGCTACTTAAAATTAGGGTTAGTTTTGTACGTGGTATTCACCACTTACAAGGCTTGGTTTTGTTGTAGAGATATTAGACCAATTTTCAAAGTTAATGCAACATTCCATTAAGTCCAATTGATAAAAAGACTCACAACTGTGTGACATTTTTAACCTAAGTAACTTTACCCCACTCACTTGGGGTTCATTGTAATCAATGTTTTGAATTCATATGGCGAATGCTCGAGCATGTGCGTTTCTTTATTTCCTTCTTTTTTCTATTGTGGTGATTTATAATTACATGTATCTGTTTGTTTGCCTATGTTGGGTGGCTGTGTGTGCATGTTTGTGTGGGGGTTAGTGTTTGTATGTGTGTGCATGTTGTTGTGTGAGTGTGGTGTGAGTGTTCTGTGCGTGTGTGTGTTAGTTTTTGTGGGTGTGTTTTGTGTTGTGGTTTTTGTGTCTTTTTTGTTTTCCTTTTTGTTTGTCCTGTTTGTTTTTTTGTTGTGTGTGGCGCGCGCATGTTGTGGATTTGTGGCGTGGTTTCCACTTTATTAAATCACGCAATCTTACAAAAATCACATTATTTACAAAAATCTAACAAAATCACAAAATAGCACCCACTGTACAAATTTGAGATTTTGTGAGATTCAATGGCGTTAGGGTTAATTAATCATTGCCACATGCTTTAACTTGAATTTTACTAAGAGGTAATGAGGTACGATCGTAGCACCGAACTGAAATTTATAAAAAAAAAGTCGTATTATTACCCTGAAAATGTTTTGGTCTTCAGGACAAGAAAAGGGTTAATGTTTGTCCGTTGACAATCTAACTAGGGTCTAGTGATCTCAAACATACCGCAAATCCGCAAACCTAAAAATTAAAACTTTGCACTTTAAAAAACCCAAATTAAAATAAAAAAATACTCTACTAGACTCGAACCTGGTTCATTCACATCCTAAGTCAGAGAGACCTTACCGCTGGACCACGAAGGCGGTTGACGACAAGCTCTGTTTTTTTTATACATTTATCACACTCTTATTAACATCTGTATCATTAAACACTATACGTGATACAGGACTACATTAGAGGGGGACAATGGTTACTTTCAATGGTGTAAAAGGAACTATAGTCGATAGAAACTATAGTCAGGTAAAATATATAAAAAAACCTAGAACTAATTATTGAAGTAAGGACTACTATTTATAGAGAGAGGAGGTCACGCGGATGAAGACTATTGACCTGGAACATTAAAGCAAGGACTGTTATACCTAGGAACAGGGGTCCACAGGATGAAGACTTACTGACCCTAGAACCATGGTCCGGAGGAACCCGCTCCGTTCTGTTAGTCCGGTTAGGCATTTGTTCCTAGGGACCGGGGTCCTTCGGACCCTGTCCCTAGGAAACCACAATCCCGGGCATATCTCCAGGGCGGACTTATCTCCTTTACACCGGTGTAGAAGTTTTATTGTCCGCCGAACTCATAGTCCCGGGATGATTCTACGTCCGAGGGTTTCTAGTCCGGGGGATGTCCAAATCTAGAAACTACAGTCCGTTGGACTATAGTTACCAGGATTGAAAGTCCGGCACGTGGAGAGGGAAGTCGGGGCGGAATATCCACTTCTAGGAATTAGTGTCCAAATGAGACGGCTATCCAGGTCCTAGTTAGAGATGGGCGTGCGTGGTTCGAGAGGGACTATCATTCTTTATCATGTTTATAGGCAGTGGCGGCGCACGAGGGAAGCTGGATTTGCGCCCCCCCCCCCCATATGTAAAATTGGCCAAATTTGAACATTTTGGCTTTAAAATCGCAATTTAGGTATTTTCATGCTCTTTTGGTCCTTTTCTCCCGACATTGCCCCCCCCCCCCCAACACACACACACACACACACACACTATGATGCTCGGTCGTCGTTGTTAGATTGATCACAACCGGTCGGGACGCTTACATCTACCGTAAAATCGTCCGTTCTTCACCTCAAATTTCTCTCAAATTGCACCTGATCGTTTGTAGACAACCTTCCGGAACGTTTCGAAGGTTTATTGGACAAACAAGCACAAAAAGAAAAAACCGCAAATCTTGTTTTGAACTGGCTGGCTATCCTAATCGTCCCTTTAGGAAAACAGGCTACGACAGAAATCTACTAAAACATTATTCTTATTACATAAAAAGGGGGGGGGGGACTGCGTCTCGCCTATTCACTTCAGTTTGATCTAATACATGGTAAGCTTCAAAAGATGCAAAAAAAAAAAACTGGGTTCGAAAAAAAAAATTGAGGGCGCGTCTCTCTGGAAATGTCTCTTTAAGTTATGACGGGTCGGCCACAATACTTGTTTCTCGTATTCGTTCAAAAAATTTGACTCGCTGAATTCCAATTTCGTAATGTTCAGTGTTCATAACATATATCAGTGCAAAAACGCATAAGGTTTAGTGTTCGATCTTCACTAAATTGTTAATAACATGTAAGTCTGCATGTTTAATCCATTATCACAAAACCTTATACATTACAATGCTCTTGTAAGTTAGAGGTAATTAACCCTCGTCGACCTGAGCCATTTTGTAGCAAAACTCCCAAGGGGGCGGGGTTACCACCGCCTGTGATTTCCGTTACTGAAAATCCGATTCCTGTAAATTGGTACCACAGGGTAGCTTAGAGTTTCTTCTTTTCCATTGGTATCAAAATGAGTACCAACACACCATTATGACGTCACTGTGACGTCATATGTTGAGGAAAAGTACAAAATACCGAATGAGGTTGTGTCATTTCGCAAATTTAGCGATCAAAAAAACATTTTATAACACTAAAATGCTCTCACTAGTCATTTTCCATTAAGTAGAGCCAAAAACTTCCTGAAATGGATATTCCTAAATTTTTGGCGAAAAATTGAATTTTCCCCTATGTGTGTCTATGGAAATTGACCATTTCTAAACATGCGAATTTTGGACATCATTGTGGAGTAATGTATGTTATGCTAATGCTAAGGTTGGTGCTCATTTTGGTATCAATGGAAAGAGGAGGACCATTGCTATCTTTTGAGTACCAAAATCAAGTGTCTGCGGTATTCCTGTGTCGTACAAGGCATGTGGACTTATCTTCCGAAGAAGGGGTGGTTGCCACACCCCCCCATCTATCACTTTGGATTCCCCTGTATTTACCCACACCAGGTGGATGTTTGTTTTTGGATGAAAAGGAGCGACCATGGAAAAATTTGACAATGACATTAAATTTGGCACCAAAGAAGGGGGTGATAGAAGCGGTGAAAAAATGAAGGGGGTGTTAACCGCCCCCCCCTTCGGTAGCCGAGGGTTATAGTTTTCGCTATATTATTATGGAGATCTTTTGAGAATATGCTGAAGTGACAAAACATGGGTAATCAGGTGAAGTGGAAGCCTCTAACATAGAACATAAGTGTAATAACATTCTGTTTTTATGGACATTTTGAATTTGCCTTTCAAACATTAATTTCAAATACAAATATTCGATTTCAGTAAAAGTTCTGTCAAGTCAGCAAAAAGCCTAACTCAAAAAGTAGTATAACTATAATCAAAAATGTCATAAAAAGTCTTTATTTATTAAGCAAGGAAAAAATCAGGATGGGTTCTAGCGATCAAATTACCCAGACCGTAATGCATGGGGGGGGGTGGCGAAGGAGGCGGACGCCCTCCACATTCCAAAAAAAAGCACAACATAAAGCTAAAAAGGGCTAAAAAAGGCCAGAAACATAGATTTTGCGAGCGGATCGAGCCACAAATTAATGTTTTTATGTTGTTGTCGAAAAAAAGTTGACACAATTTGGTAAAAAGGTCACTTTTGCCCAAGCTAAATCCCCCTCTTTTTTTGTGTAGGGAGGGCGACATTTTGTGATGAAAATCCCATTTTGAGCAAAAAATTGCCTATCCCTCCCCAGAACAAATCTGGTTACGGGCCTGCATTCAACTTTGAGAACGGGAAGTTATGTAAAATAATAACGGCTTTTATATCCTTGTCCCCAAGTTACCCATTACATAACAATTATTATCAGGTGTCCAGCACAGGGAATAATGTTTCCCTGACATTAATGTCCAGTGGACTTTCAAACCTGGGTATCCTGGTCCCTTGGATCATGGTAATGGATATGATGTCCGTGGGACAACTAACACTGGGATCATGGTTCCCCTGACCATGGTATCGAGATTAATGTCCCGTGGAAACTACACTGGGTATCATGGTCCCCTGGACCATGTATCTGATATTAATGTCCAGTGGACAACTAACACTGGGTAGCATGGCCTCTGGACAATGATAATGCATATATAGTAATGTCAGTGGACACCACCACTAACACTGGCAGAATGGTCCCCTGACCATGAAATGGATTATTAATGTCCAGTGGACAACTAACACTGGGTATCATGGTCCCCTGGACCATGGTATATGATTTAATGTCCAGTGGACAACAACAATGGGGTTCTGGTCCTCTGGACAATGATAATGATATATATTAATGTTCAGTGGACAAACTAAACACTGGGGCATCATGGTCCCCTGGACCATGGATAATGGATATTAAGTCCAGTGGACAAACTCCACCACTGGGATCATTGTCCCGTGGACCATGATAATGGATATTAAGTCGGTGAAAACCTAACACGGGTTCAGTGTCCCTGGACCATGGCATCTGATATTATGTCCAGTGGACAACTCACACTGGGTATCATGGTCACCTGGACCATGATAATGGCTATTAATGTCCAGTGGACAACTAACACGGGTATCATGGTCCCCTGGACCGTGGTAAAACGGAGATTATTGTCCTGTGGACAACTACCACTAGGAGTTGTAATCCATTTGTACAATTAATGCTTACCTGAGTTAATAGTCCGTGATATTATGATATAAGCTTCAGTTCTTCCATCGTGCAGGTTCATAAAACTAAATGGGGAAAAAAATATGCGTTGTATTTATTACAAGCCATTTCATTTGTTCAAATAACATTACGCAACTAAAAAAATAAAAGAAAAAAAATATACTATCATCCCCAGCAGAAGGATTCGAACCTGGTTCATGGATTCGAACAAAGTCATTAGATGATGACAGTCCAGACTTGCCGGTTCACCACGGAAGGGTTGACAACCACCGCTCGTTTTATTCTATTTGTCCTCCCTTTGATACTGCATCGTGATTAGAGAGGGGCGGAACGATAGGACAATAGCATCGGCGGACCTGATACTTTTACGCTGTAAACGGCCACTATAGTCCGGTGGGGGATCTAGTACGTGTCAAAAGACACAATACGGCTAAAAAATACATGATGCATAAGGCTACACATGCCTAGGGCATTGTCCAGTGGACCTCTGTACCGAGGAGTCATAGTGAGGAGCATTCTTATATAGTCCGGTATGTGCCTAGGGGCAGGGGTCCGAAGGACCCCTGTCCTTAGGAACAATAGCCCGCAGGACTCATTAATATCTGATCTGCCGGACTATATGCGCTTCACACGTACTAGCTGACCGTAAAGTGGTCCATGTGCACTGGCATCGGAGCTTGATAACCTTTCAAACCCAAAGAAGGTTAAAAATCATGATTAAATAATGAAAGAAACAGTGAAAAAACGTCGTTACTTCTTATCGAAATCTGTTTTAATCATGCACATGAACCTAATCCCATTGAAAAAACTCTCCCAATGACCATTTAAATGGTATATTATAGCAAAATCAATTTGTAGTGCAGGTCAATATACAGTGAGATGCTCAGCGTGTTTTTTTCTCATAATTTCTGACCGGCAGAGAATAAAACTACTTTGTACATTCTTTTTTGTCATCAACGTAAGGGGCAGTTTGGCATCAAAATGCTAACAACCGTGTGACAGAACTATGGTTCTGTAGAAATATTTTCAACACGTTTTTGGTTTCCTAATAATGTTCAAGCTATAATTATTAACCAAAACCTTGAAAGTTTGAAAGTAAAAACCTAAGACTCAAATTAAATTATGGGAAAAAAGTCCGTCTGTGATGTTGTTTTTAACAACACCTCTGTTCAAAATGGCCTGATCCAAATGTCTCCACCTCTAGTAACTTTTTTAAACCATGGTCCAAGTAATCTTTGAGATATAGGGATAATCCTTAAAGTGATTCAACTAAATTTGAAATATAAACTCTTCCACTTTTATGCTAACCCTAAACCGATCAGGCTTAACCTTGCTCGAAGAGGACGAGGTACGAAGAAGCCCGTTTTTGGTTGTGAAATTTCAACATGGCAAATCCTGAGCTGGCTTCCATCAGGGCGAAACGCGGTCAGGCTGAGTGAGACCTCTAGTTAAGTGTGGGCAGGACCTCAAGATTTCTCCCTTTGCAGTGGGGGGGAGGGAAGAACAAGAAAAAACCTGGCAAGATTAATTCCCCCCGATCAGTGGCGTATCCCTGATTTTTGGAAACAATGTAGGATTTGGAAACGTTTTAATGTACTCGCTTCGCTCGCTGGCTGACTATTTTTTGGAGTAGCAAAATGAGACGGTGTCGCAGAACATATAGCATCAAAACAACGGTTCTCCCTGACTCTCCCTTCTCTTTACTCTTTTCTCCTCCCTTTTCCCTTGCCCCCTTTTTCTCCCTTACCTTCAAATTTCTCCCCAATTTTTTTCAAGGTGGTGAGTCGCACACTGGTCGCTCAACCCGAGTAAAGCCACTGCTTTTCCGTCTTTACCTTCAAAAAGACGAAAATGCCACCGCTAGTTCTGATAGAGCGTCCACACGTATTTACCCTGCTCTTCTTGCGGCATTAAATCGTCGCATTAAGCCTCGTTAGATCCGATAGAGTCTATAACTCCGATGCCAGTGCCATGACCACTTAAGATCAGTACTTGTAATAAGCTTATCGGATCTTAAGCGCTAATACATTTAATGCGCGTTCACGACCAAAATGTTCTATATAGATAGAGAGGGCAAAACGTTACGTAAAATTTTAGAACTACAACCGTCTCGCAGTTTTAAACCGACCACAAAGAAAACATAGAGTCCAACAATAGAAAGCAAATGGCTTCCTCCGCTTCTTCCACATCCTGTGGGTGCCGCTTTGCATATACACTAATCGGGTAAGTGATCCAAATTAATGTATGTGTTAGAGGTGGCTCAGGTGTAATATATTGTACCTGTATCATTGTGCTCAGATACTCTTTTTCCTCATAATGCAATGCGCGCTTAGGTGAAAAGATGTATTCATTGAGGCGGTTTATTTAAATCAAGAACGACTGATGTGTCAGTTTATTCCGTGTGTGGCCATGGGTTAGGACAAAATTTAACCACCCAATAGCACCCAACATCAACAACTGATATTGCTGATTGTTTGGTATCGACTTGACATTATGTGTGTATACAATCACCCAAACTAATAATTATTCCGTGCATACCTTTCACAAAATGTCAAGCGCCCAGCACGGACGACCCTGGTTTTGAATGGGTTTTCACCCCTTGGTTCCCCTACCAAAGGACTCGCCAGATAAGGAGAGAAAAGGGAGGCCCTCTATAATCATAATAGCTATATTTCACCATCAATTTTGAGTGGTGTTTACAACTACTTTTCATTTACCAAGGTGTTTTTATAATTATCCCCAAACTACATCTGTATCAAGAAAAAATGAGAAAGTCTGAGAAACTTCAGGGCCTGCTCTCTGGAAAAAGCAAGCGTAGAGCATGCCTCCATTTCCTGACCATTAATTACTTATAGAAGAACAGAAGATGTTCATATCTGCCCTTTGTCATTGAGCTTGTGACGCTATAGATATGACCTTTGGTCCTTCATAAGCTACAAGCGCTACATTAGGGAGGCAGCCCTTTATAACAATACCCAATCCTATTAGCTATGCTGCTACGATTTGATGTATGATAACCTTCTTCAAATCATGCAGGCGCTTGAATACAACACAATGATGGCCCATTACCGCGCTATTTATATCATGAGTAAGTTAACTACACACTATGTCTAATAAAATACAATTTCCATAAGTGCAGTTCAATAGCTTTCATTAACCATTGTATTGAGCAAATCCAACCCCCCTGTTTTTAGTCCTATGATTATGATAACCCAGGACATGCATGGTCAGCTGTTGTTAACATGCTCATCCAAGGCTACTGAACAGGGCCCTTGTAGATTAGCATGCCTTATGATGTGGTATGGTTTGTATGTAAAAAGTTCGTTGTTGTTTTTTTGGCAATTCCAATTCCATTTAGTGTTCCGGCCCCTCAGAAAACAAAATGCAAAAATGAGGTTTTCCACCCCAAGAACAAGAACGCCACTCACATATACGTTGCTAAATAATATAACGCACATCCTTGAAACGCGGCATTGTGGTTCTTGGGGTGGAAAGGGTTCAAATATGGAAATTCCAATTACCCATCGAAGCCTGTATTATAACTTTACATAAAACCGACTTTTGGGGAATTTATGTAAAGTGAGATTTTTTGAAAACCAGCAAAAGGTAAACTTTGAGCATTTCGCTTTATTATGCAAAACGTTTCAAGGTCATCCGTTCTCATGAAACTATAGAGGGCGTCCTTCATTCCTTATCCGGCGATGTCCTTTAAGTCCGATACTAATACCGACAGAATTTAGATCCGATCAGTGCGCGTCCACACGGCCACTTTAAGGCCGACGCTAATACCGACCAGAGTTAGAACCGGTGTGAAAGTAATCATAGTCCGGCAGATATCATAGTCCGGGCTCCATAGACGACAACGGAATAAAATAAAGCGTGAAACTAATGTTGCGTGAAGAGTCAACTGAATCGATTGCCCCATTGTTCACCATTGTTCCCGGACTGTGATCCCGAAGGACTATATCTCCTGCCACACCGGTAATAAGTGACTTAAGTCCGACCGTGTTGACACGACTAATTTACACGTGTGGACGCAGCTATTGTAAAGCGTTTAACGATGAATAGGGAATGGAATACGGAGAACAAAGGCGGTATAAACCAGGGTATGCACAGACCAACAGATAGCAACTCGATATCATGAATTGAAGGCAAACAATAAATGCTTACAAAAAGGGAATGCATGAAATAAAATAGACCAAATAAATATGGATAGAAATACAGAAAACCTATCCTTCAATATTTATACCATGCGGGGATAGCGTGCGTAATTTCTTTATCCAATGATTTCCTTTTTCTGATGATGTTGTCCTCCTTTTTCTTAATTATTCCAAATGCCATGATAGTGATATCATCGAATGAATGACCCTGCATGTTGAAATGCCTGCTGATTGGAAGACTCATATTGTCACTCTTATGGTTTGTGAAGCGAGTATAGAGTGATGTAGTTGTTTTCCCGACGTATTGCATAGAGCATTTCTTACATGTAATGACATATTAGCCAACTCATTTTACAGTGAATATGATCAGTAACAGGAAAACATTGATTTGTGACACTACTGGTGAATTTCTTGCCGTCTAAAATATAGTTCCTAACGGAACACAGTCATGTGTAAAAGCCAGGAGTTTAGGTTTGATCAGCATTAACTATAGAAAGTTAAGCCGAAACAAGAACTTTTAAATTCCGACTGCAACGAAACGAAATAACAGGGAGTTCTGGAAAAACTTCAGATAATCTAGCGTCAAAAAACATGACTGTTCATGTGTTTTTTTAATAGGTGGAATGTTTTTGCAAATCTCGTGTCATAAGTTAATACAAGGGAACACGATCAGTAGTCCCCTTTTCTTTGTATTGTAAAAGGGAGGCACGATCGACTAGTTTACCTTTTTCAATTGCTTCATCAACTAATTCATTAGCAGTTATTAGAATATGAATGATTGTATTATAGGAATCACGCCCAATGCCATTATTTGAAAGCGCGCTTTAACAAAATTCATTATGGTGGTAGATGGGTGAGGGGATTGAGGTTACTTATCATGGCAGATATTGTGTAATGTTTTGGAGAACAAATTAAGTACATATTTTAGGTGCTTTTGGTGTACAACTTCATATTAGTATATATATATATATATATATATAATATACTGTTTGCTGATTAGAGTAAAGGTGTTGGCTACTAGGGATTCAACCCCAACGTACGGGCTGAATAGCTCAGTTGGTAGAGCACTGGTATCGCAATCCAGAGGTCGCCGTTTCGAATCCCGCTTTACTCATGTTTAATTTATATATATATATATATATATATATATATATTATATATATATATATATATATATAATTATATACTTACCAGTTGCATCCATATTCAACAACACAGCAGCTGTACCTTTTGTCAATCTGTAAGAAAATATGAAATATAAGATATTGGATTGTTATCAAATTTATATACACACTACACAACAGTCTTGCTTTGATTATCATGGCGGGGCCGTGCTAAAGCTCGATAACTTGCAGATTGTACGCCAGAGGTCACAGGGAAGCCAGAATTAATGAACTGTAGGCTATGGGTTTGTAAGGGTGACTGTAAAGGTTTACCGGACAAGCGGTGTGGTTGAATTGAACGGAAATTGATCTGTCATCAATGGAAGAGATAAGTCGACCAAAAAGGTCAGAAAAGGTATTGAAAATGCAATTCGAATGATAAATCATGGGGTTCGAGCAAATCGTGAATGGATATGAATTAGCTTTACATATATGAATTAGTTTTAAAACAGTATAATGATTATAGGTGGTTTTAAAAAAAGTTGCTTTCAAGTTATCACGTGACCTTTTCCTGAGTCGAAAAGTGAAGGACATACTCCCCTATTAGATAGACTTGATCGATGAATTTTTTTCTTTTAAATGTTTTCATTGCGTACACCGCACCAAACATAATTTGTCTAAGTTGCCACAGGGGTCAAACTTTTAAGTTACTCAAAACATCTTCCATATTGTCCGTCTAGTCATAAGGATAATGTATATATAGTTCGTACCACTTACAACTATTGGTTTTGGAGTAAAAAGGACTAAATGGGCAACAGGTTAATCTCAATTTCTCACAGAGGTCAACATTATAAGTTGCTCTGATTGTATTTTAAATACTTGCAAATTATTGCCCGAGGAAAGAGGACTCCTGAAAAGTTGTAGTTTTGGTTATGTTAAATGTTTACTTACCGAGATAAAGGTCAAAGAAGGTCAATGCCAATTGGATTATTTTGACATATAAGCTAGTTGAACTTTCTTTTTCATTTTTACCAAAATTGGAGCAACTTCTGTTTTTGACCCCTGTACAAATGGAAATTGCCTTTTTTTACAATTTTAGCCATTTTTACCCTATAACTCCGAAACCAATGGTCATAGATGGTACAAACAATACATTTTTGGAATCCTTATGACTAGACGGACATTATGACATTATTTCAACATGAATGGAGCACTTTAAAAGTTTGACCCCTGTTGTAACCTTAAAATGGCCCCTTATTGAAAAAGTGACACTACAATTTGAGACTAACTACCTTACATTGATATAGAGGGTCCATAGTAACTACCAAAGGTGTCAAAGCTTAGATATAGTGGGGCGTGAACGATGATATTTGACCCAGGATCGTGCTCCCGCTCTATTTTACCAGTGTTAAAACACTCGGATAGGGTTCGCTTGATTGTTGGCCAGTTTGGTCTGTTTCATTCGTTTGGTGTTTGTGTAGAGATGGATAATTGGGGGCTTTTCCACAGACGTTCTAGCTTCCAGAAGGCACTCCATGCTAATGCTTGGCGTCTTTTTAGGTCGCTTGCAGCAGATGCCATTTTGGAGCCAAGATATTTGAAATCTGTCACATGGTTGATGGATTCAACATAGACTTGAAGTGTTGGATGAGGATGACAATTAGCAGTCATGTACTCCGTCTTGGATACGCTTATTATGAGCCAGGCTTTTCTGCTGTCGCTGCGTATTGGTCAGCTGGGTCTGTAGTGCCATCGGAAGAGTGGATTCCAGCGGCATATCATCAGCGAAATCCCAAGTCATTCAATACTTTGGGCGGGTATCGTCTGGAGCGGCAAGGTGTATTACAATTCCAGAGTCACAATCTGATGTGGCTTCTTCAGTAGAAGTCTAATAAGGCGGGCCCGTCCCGTTTCTTCGCAATGTCCTCCGAATATTCGAACCACAAATTCGTAAAGAATGTTAAGAATTGTCAAACCACAAGTTAAGATTTTTGCCAGAGGAAAATCAGAGACTGGATTGAATTCCGCAGTCATGTTACGAAGTTGGCCAGAAACTTCGCAATTAGCGTGGTATCAAACCTTTCGAAGATTGATTTTGCCGGGCCAGAAGTGCTTGTCTGGACCACACAAAAGGTGATCGGAGTGCGGGGACGTAATCGATAATTGCAATGCACTACAAATAGAGTGTGTTGCATGTTTTTACATTGTACTTTATTTGGGTCATTCATCATTTCCCTCTAGAGGCCATGTTTCAAGTTATGTCATTTTTTGTTTTTTGTTTTTTTTTCAAAAGTGAGTGTATATAATAAACAAAAAATAATTAGAGTCTCTTTAACAACACCTAATCAATAAGGAAAACACCGCCATCAGGTAATTTTTTGAACATTTTATTCCTTATAACTTTGTATGATCGTGAAAGCGTAATTAAATTTACATGAAACCATACTAAAAAAATATTTCCAGAAAAAAATACCGTTATTATATTCTATAATTCTTTTATTGAACTCATCCAAGCAAATTAAATAAAACGATTAACACTCGGAGCATACAGAAAATTACGATACCGTGCATACACTGCAAAAACGAGGGGTTTAAAAATGAAAAACAGTTGTTTAAAAAGTTGTGAACAAGTTGTTAAACGAGTGAACTAAACAAAACAGTTTGTTACAGTTCACCCGTTACATAACTGTTTAAACTTTGAATAAACTGTTTTAAACTTTTGAACAACGTTTTCTCTGTGATAAGAATATTATTTATTACAATACGTAAGGGGTATAATTTAAGAGTTAAAGTTAGCTTGTGTCAATCTTTGTACCTGAATAATTAAATATCCCGAATATTAGACAAGATTTCAAAATGCCACGCATCGCGTTAACTCACACCACAACATAAACACGCGAAGTATTACCATGGCCCCGTATGTGGCAACCGGCTGCTAAAAGCACCGTTATGATAAAAATGGATGGATTTGAGCACAATGCTCCAGTAATTGGTCGAGCTATGAGTAAAAAAAATTGTGCGAGTCGCGCAGAGCGACGAGCAAAATTTTTAAAACTCTAGCGAGACCATACTTGGGAGTATTGTGAGAAAAAATCCATCCAATTTTATCATTATTTTGTTTCAGAATCGTGTGCCTTTATTACAATACACATTTCATTTTGAGAATGCAAATATGCACAACCAGAACTAGGAAACAGACACAAGACACCTGACAAAGGAGACCAGACACTTGAGTCCTAGCACCAGACAACTGCTTCAGACAAGCACCCAATAAACTGATACGAGGCATCCTGCACCCAAACTGACCCTTAACATTTGACCTGACACCCAACATGGCCCGAAACTTGACACCAAACATCTACTCAACACCTGACACCCAACCCAACATCTGACAACTAGAAATTTGACAAAGGACAACCCACACCCCAACCCCAACACTTGACACCCAACCTGACCCAAAACATCTGACATGAAACACCCAACATCGACACAAATGTTGACACCTTGATCTGACACACGTGTTTGCACCCGAAATTTGGACACAAAATCCAACATCCGATACATTGACACCCAACACCGACACACAACTTGAAACCAATATATGGGACACATGACACCCCAACATCTGAACACCCGGACACCCAACATGTGACACTCAACATGACACCCAACACCGGCCACCAAATGTCTGACAACCTGACACCAAACCCAATACAGTTTATACCATGACATAACATATAATTCCTGACACCGGAGACCATACATCGGACACCAGAGACCACACATCTGACACCAGACCATGGCATTATACACAACCTCATTCTCCACTGGAACCACAAACCAATTACCACCGCAACCAGAAAATACCAAAAAAAACATTAAGCCAAAAAAACTCATGAAACCTCCCCCTCCCAAGAAATGAAACATCCCTAAACTCTTTCAACCAATCATGAACCTCCCTCAGCCAATGACCCAATTATCAAAATAATTGGACAGCACAATTACTTTGCTAGCTGTGACATTGAGCCAATTCACTGTTGTACTGGCTATTCAACTGTTGACATGATATAGGAATGGAAGATTCTGGAAAACAAAATAATGTTACGCGTAATTGGTAGGCACGTTAACACGATACCCCGGGAGGGGAAATGAAAATGGCCGCGGTGAGACTGGTTCCATTTTCAAAAAGTAATAGTCGAACGGCATTTTTGAGTAAAAGCATTGAAACAGTGTTTTCTATTGAACTTTTATGCAGATTCCAAATCTTCCGGTCCCCGAAAGCTTAATTTTTAGGGGAAGTGATGCCTAATTTGCATAAATTCAAATTGGCCACCATTTTAACATTTTTGTACATAACTTCAAGTTTAGGTTGTAAAGACTCATTCTTGTGTTCTATAAATATGTTTCAGGGTCAGAGAACACAACTAGACCATCAGTTAAGGTATCATGGGCCAAGTATGACATTTGCGAAATTTAAAATGGCGGACATTTGAATTGTTATGCCAAATTAAACTGTCAACATGAACCTAAGCATAAGGGCATGGCACATGAGTTGGGAGCAAAGTGTGTCACATGCTTGGGATGATGAAATACCAAATTACACGTTTTCACACTTAAATGAGAGTAAGTCATCATTTGTTTGGAGATAGCTATAAAAATATATATTGTGTAAAACTAAATGTAAGAAGACAAATTATTCAACTTGTATGTGGCATATACAGGGTGCCACAAGTTCATATAAGGTGGAAAAAGTGAAATTTTTGATGCTAAAAAAGTACAACATTTTGTGGCACGTTAATTGTTTAACTTCATTAAACATCATAGCTTAACGGTTTGTATGAGTCAAATGACTGCCACATAAATAACAAAACAAAATGAGATGTTATTATGTGATTTATTATACATGGCTAGGGTTACAAAGATAAAAAATGCCAAAGCCCCGAATATCAAAAACCCCTAGACTTTAACACATACCTCATACGTAGGCACCTCATCCCATAGGCAACCACCCCCTGACCCCGACTGACTCAAAATTACGACAACTCAAAAAGTAAAAATAGCACAAAATTGAATCTCATACCATATCAAAGCTAGATAAATTCCTTTAAAATGAAATTAAATCAGCTGAATACCTAAGTTGGTTCTTAGATACAGTTAATAATAAAATGTTTAAAAATAGTTGTGAAAAAGAAACCGCCACCCTCATTTTTGTATACCCCAACTCATGGCGCATGACCATAACTAATGATCTAATTTGATCCTTGACCCTTGAAAACTATGTATAGACACAAGAATGCAGTACAAGCCTTAAATCTTCAGTTATGTACAAACAAACTGTCAAAAGGCAGCCCATTTTGAAGTTTTTATTGAAATTAACTGTTAAGTTGACAATGCCTATAACTAATGATCTAATGTATTCCTTAACCCTGAAAAACATTGTATAGGACACAAGACTCAAGTTAGTACAAGCCTTAAATCTTGAGTTCTGTACAACCAACTTAAAATGGCCGTCCATTTAATTTATGGCTATTTAGGCACATTTCCTCTCAAAATTCAGCTGGGGACCAGAAAATTTGGAATTCGCATAAAATGTGCATCTAAAACATAAACCCAATTGCTTTTACTCAAATATGCCTTTGCTCATGTTGTAGTAAAGCACTTTTTGGAGAAATGGTGGAACCAGGCTAGTCGCGGAAAAGAAAGAAACTTTGTTTGTTATTGAAATTGAGCGGGTATAGCCCTTCACAGTATAGAGAGTACTAGTGATAGTCCTGGGTTAAAATGCAATATTGATGTTTCATTTGGTAGTGTTTTTATTTTGCCTTCCAAAATTTAGTGTTCATCACACTCGAGTTTATTTGACCCAAGAATTACGGTGTAGCCAATTTTTTACCCGCGTATGTAAAATAAGATTCTGCATTTTTAGGCCTGCAGAAATTAAGGAGGGTTTGATGGACTATAAATATTCTCAATAATGGTTATAATATAAAAAAAAATACATAAACTCTAGGAGCCCCGTGCGTTGCGAACAAGATGCCCCCAAGCTCAACACATAAACTTTATTTGTATATTCAGCTCAATGCAATTAGCGTAAAATTGCCGAGAAGAACAGTGTGTTTACAGCGCAGTTCTAACATTATACGCAGATCTGACGCAAGTCATAGTAAACCAAATGTGTTAAAATACACAAACGTTATAGGCTACTATGATACTAAATAGGTAAATCCTAATTTTAATCGACACCCAATATATCGATATTCAAGTCATTATATTCGCCTCGATTGGCCAAAAGATGCAGGCTAATTCCCGCATAGGCCTAACTGCTAACTCAAAATGCTTGAATAAAATTTGCCGCTGCTTTGATAAACAAACGAACTGCTGTGGAATCGCGAAATGCACCCTTAAGAACTTAAATCTACACTCAACTTAGCTATAAAATGAATTGTTGTACCCGTTTTTTTAAAGTTATTCATCTCTTTTTTTAACACTAAACGGGGCATTGACCGAATTATAATAAACCTGAACCAACAGGACAAAAAAGTACAAATTCACCATTCACTGGTATGACGAAAATGTTAATTTATAGTAGGACTTTCAGTATTTTGATAAATGTTTAAATGCTAAACCATGTTTTTGTCCATACTTTTAAAACACCTTCATTACAGTACTAGTGTAGTCCTATATGGAGTAACTAAGGGGGGAGGGGGGAGGCAATATACACGATTTATCGTGATGAGTGTTTCAAAATTTAAGTTGGGTAAATTTCTAAGCGAAGTCTAAGCAAGGGCGGGTGAGCAATTAATTGCACCTGATAATCCCGGGACCCGCATGCCAAAGTTTACGACCATCTAACAATACGCGTTTCGAGTGGTCTGGGACCGCTGAAGTGGGGGTAATTATATGCTCCACGATGTGTTCAGATATGAGCGTTACGAATCTCTCAAACTATTCACTTGGTTAGAAGCGCCAATAAACAAGTGTGATTTTAAGAATTTTCAAACAGGTATATTGCGAATATCAAGGTAAGAATTGGTTCGAATATTCGCAACGTGTTTCGAAGAAGACGGGACGGCGCTTCGCCTAATATGATGAAAAGGAATGAAGCCAGAGCATCGCCCTGAAGAACTCCGGTGGTGACCTCGAAAGGATCCGAAATGTTTCCGTCGAACCATTACTGCACTTTCGTGTTGTTGTAGAGCGCACTTATGGCATTCACTACTGTTTCCGGTATTCCATAATGCCGCATCACAGCAAACATGCATTTCTATTGATGGCACTCAAAAGGCCTGCTTCTTAAAGTCTATTAAATGTGATGCCAAGAGGAAGCTGTAGTCTTGAAACTTTCAATGACTTTTCTGAGGGATAGGATGCGGCTGGGAACAACTTCTTCCAGAACGAAATCCATGCAGCCTGGTTGCTTCTTAAGATGGGGTCCACAGACTTGGATTCTGTTAGAAGGATCTTGTGTAAACATTGGCTTGTAATTTGACGAAGAAGATATCCTCGAAGTTGTTCATCAGACTAAGGTCTCCCTTTTTGGGTTGAGGAACAATGATGCTCGTATAGGTAAAATTACAGTTCTGATGCTATCCGCTAGGAAAGCGAAGGGACACCTTTCGAAACTAAACACCTATTAGATGAATCTATCGCTCTTCTACCAACCCGCTTGATGCTCAGTGGTTAGAGCGTCGTGATGTAATACGAAGGTCGCCGGTTCGAATCGGCCAAGCCGAACATGGTTTTTTTTCAACATATCGTGCGCTGGCAATCTCCAGGGACAAGTTAATGATTAAATATATACAATGGATGCTAGTGGTCCATTGGCTGTGGTGGAGTGAGAGTGGTGAATACTTCGGTACAAAAGGCCAAGTATTAACATTTACCTGTGTGACAATCCTACTCTATGGCTGTGATCCTGGGTGCTATCACAAGACATGGAAAGCAAAAGCAACGCATTGCTACCTCCTGCTATAGGATTATGCTGGACACAAAACGGAAAGACCGTGTCTCAACCCTCTATATTCAATGACTAAAACTGAGCCTCTTATCCACCTTGTAAGAAATCGCCAGCTGAGTTTCATTGGACAATCTTCGTCTGACCAGAGGGAAGAGCATGTAGAGATACGCTCTTCCATACCCCTCATGGCAAAAGGAGACCTAGACGTCCACGCACCTCTTATTTAGACCTACATCGTGACGTGTGCTAGGTATGTTTAAGGCATGTACAAGCTGAGCAAGGATAGCGAGCACATTGCCAAAGATAAATGTGCATGGAGAAATCTTGTAATCGCTTGCTCCGCAGCCGAATGAGATTAATTATATGGGTGTTTTGTGTGTGGGGAGGGGTGTACGTGCTTTGTGTTGTGCGTGTTTGTGTAGGTGTGTGTGTGTGGTGAGATCGGATACACAATGTCTTATGGGACGTTTTCAAGCCTTATGGGGGACTTATTTCTATGTGAGGACGTGTATAAGTGCCCACAATCTAACTTATATGTAAAAGTCTTAAGACAACCCTCCTCCAATGTACTACTTATAATAAATATAATCTTTTTGATTGTTATTCCTTTAAGAGAAGCCCGTCCAACCCTGAGAAGTTTAAAGTTTAATAAAAACCCTCGATCTACCGAAAAGGAGGGGGGGGGGTTACCACCCACCCCCTTCAGATTTTTCCCGGTGGCTAAACGCCTTTTTTTATAAATAATAATAAAATTAATATAAAATAATAATATTTAATTCTTGTAACGCGTGACAAATCCACCGAAGTACTCAGGGCACCGCTTTGGAGCACTTAGGCTGCTACAACCACAACGAGTAAATTCAGAACGACAAGGAAGATTTTATTGGAAGGATCGATTGCAGGAGTAACCGATTCTCGATAAGAACCTGCGAGGCGATATGGATCGACAACCAAATTTCACGTATGACACAAGGCTCCGCAAGGGATTGAACCCCGGGCGCATTGGTGAAAGGAGGCGAGTGGATGATCCACTACACGACAGCCCGTCCGTTTTGGAGCCCAATTATTTATTGAATTGTCAATTGACTTACCTGTCCTTTTCATCCAAAGTAAGATACAGTGCAAACATGTCAACTACCCCCCCCCCCTTTTTTCGGGATAGATACAACATCTATCGCAACACAGGAATTAATATTGGTACGGCAATAGATATCTATGGCCCTCCTCTTTTTATCATTGATAGCAAATGAGTACCAACATGCCTTATTATGTCACAAAGGAGTAATAAAGTTTTTTGCATGTCTGCAAAACTGTCAATTTCCATATACACACATGTGGAATAGGGGACATCACATTTCTCTCGCCAAAAGTTAGGAATATCCGATTTTCAGGCGGTTTTTGGCTTCTACTTGTGTAGAAATTACTATATTATCAATGAGAGCAGTTTTATTACTATAATAATGTTTTTATTGCTAGAATTGGCGAATATAACGTTTCCACCCTAGATTCAGTATTTTCATACTTTTCCTCAACATATGACGTCATCGTGACATCATAATGGGGGTGTTGGTACTGGATTTTGATACCAATGGAAAGAAGAAATGCTAACTATATTGTGGTATCAAAATGTACAGAAAATTGGATGTTTCAAACAAGAAAACACAACCACCAACCCCACCACCACCCACCCCTAAGTTTGTTACAAAAATGGCTCAAGGTAGACGAGGGTTAACATTTTTTAAGAAACTGGTTCAAAATAACACTAATAAGCAAACAAGCAAAATGCATAAATTCTTAGAGACACAGCCCGCCTATCACACTGGTTCAAAATAACTAATAAAAAACGAGTTGCAGAGCGAATGGATTTTCATCGAATCCTATTCCCGTTATAATACATTGTGTCCAATTATCCCAAATAACGCTGGTAAGGTAGTGTTAAATCATGTGGGCATCACAACACTATACTTCGTCTGTAATACATCATCTATTTGATTCCTTTCGCTGGTGGAAATCGATTACATGATCAATCTCCTAGCTTATCACCCAATCTCCTAGCTTTCACGTGTGAAAGAATCGAATAATACATTGTGTCAAATTAATATCCCCCAAATAACACTAGTAACAGTGGGTTGACCTCACGATGTGTACATGCAGTCTGATATCTTAATTACTGTGTTTAGTTGTGGGATTATGTGGAATGCCTTTAAAAAAATGCCTTTTCATCCAGAACATATAGGCACTTAAAGCACTCAAAAGAGCTTCCCTCCTTGCTATATGTTTATCGCGCTATCTTAATTGGACAATGTTTAACTTTCTTGCACCTACAGAAAAACAAAATGATTTGGCTTTTTGCTGTGGACAAAGTTAGTTTTAAAACAATGAATGTAAATGAGAAAAAAAAACAGCTCCATTTGAGATCTTACACACCAGACATGAAGAACTTACTTTATTTTTCTAAGGTCGGTGATTCCGGCAACGATGACAAATGGCCTGCTGTCAATCGTTGCGATACATAAAAGGAAACAACGAGAGTGAGACCCTCCGTGGAAGCGAAATTTCTTTACTTTGTTAAGTTTCATGTATCACATGATCATATGCATGATTTGATCGTTTCTATTGTTCCGTATAATTATTGTATATACACATGAGCCTGCCTTTAATTTCCGTGAAGGTTTATATTGAATTAAAATCCCCGAAACATCGCCAACAACCCCATCCATCGCTAGTCTCAGTGGTTAAGAATGCTTCCTATCTCCTCGGGTCGCAGTTCAAAACCCCAATTTCCCAATTTTGAGAATTTATTTGTTTCGAATTTTGTTAACGTGGTCAGATTTTTTGTTCATAACCTTGAGGTCTATACATGTAATACACATCTGAGCGGTTTTGTGTACTTTATGTTGATAAGATCAATGGCCCTAACTGAGGAAACACTGATAATACTTTTTATTTCTAAGCTAAATGTTAGGTGAGTAAACGTAATCAGGGACAGTCTGTTGTAACATGGATAGTGAATTAACTGTCAGCATACCATGGATAGGGTTAACATAATTATTTTTTTGTGGTGGCCTTTTTTTTTTAATTTGAAATCTGTAAAGATATTTTCCTCTTTCCTTGGTAAAAAGTACCTCCTCTCCTGCTAATGGAAAGGCTTGGTCACATGGTTGGAAGATCGGTCCTGGGAAAAATCCACTATACCTATGGTGAAAGGTGTTCATATTGTTTTGAAATTTGGCTCGAATCTTCAGAAGGGTCGAATGCAACTACCCGAGCAGATACTTATTTGAATGAAGATACCAGTGCTTAGTAAATAGGTCCCACCTGGCCAGTCCCTGTGGAAATTACGTTCAAAAGTAAACATTTTGGAGACTGCAGGTACCTGTATGGATTTTCACAGAAGTATAATAATTTTGGTTTTAAATAAGAAAAATAACGAATGTAATTTACATTCTATAAGATACTATATCCAAAAAAGCCTTCTGTTAGAGTAAGACTTCACAACGTCGAGTTACGTGCATTTTCCCTATACCTATTATGTGTGCTGTGCTCGAGCTGCATTTTCAGCATTCCCTTTCTATGGAGGATGTACGTCACACATTGTTGTAATGCAGAAACAGCAAATAAGAGGGTAGAGCGAATGACTTGTAATGACCCCTGCATGAACTTGACCCCAATTGTGAAGACCCTGTATGGCACTGGGTCTGGGTTATTCCAAAGATCTCTGCTCAAGATCACGTTAACTAAAACTGTTAAAAACACTAGTAGCATTTTGAAACTTAAGAGGGTTTAGAGAGACTGCCCCCGTTTTGACCCCTAAATTACTTTGGATTAAAAATGTTACCCCCAAGTGGCCAGAACCTGACAAACATTGTGACCGAAAATGACAATCGATAGCACATGGCGAACCGTTGGAGAAAAGGAAAAGGGTGCCTTAGAGCGACAATGACTGCTATTGCCCTACATGACCCTATGGTTAATCTGTTTACAATATATGAAGCTTGGGTCAGGGGTTCTTCTGTGCCCAATTATCGTCAAAAAATCTAACCAAAAGTGTTTTGGCCTTATTAGCATTTTAAAGCAAGGTACGAAAGAAAGAAGCAAAGGTACGAAAAGGCAAGGTACGAAAGAAAGAAGAAAGAAAGAAAGAAGAAATAAAGAAAGAAAGAAATCAAGGTACGAAAGAAAGCAAGAAAGAAGCAAGGAAGGGCAAGAAAGCAAGAAAGCAAGAAAGCAGAAAGCAAGAAAGCAATAAAGCAAGAAGAAGCAATAAAGCAAGAAAGCAAGAAAGCAAGCAAAGAGCAAGACAGAAAACAAGAAATCAGAAAGCAGAAAGCAAGAAAGCAAGAAAGCGAAAGCAAGAAAGCATAAAGCAGCCACAATCCCGAGCAAGCAAGAAACAAGAAATCAAGCAAGAAGGCAGAAAGCAAGGAAGCAAGAAAGCCAGAAAGCAAGAAAGCAAGAAAGCAAGTAAAGCAATAATCAAGAAAGCAAGAAAGTCAAGAATCAAGAAACCAGAAATCAGAAAGAGAAGCACGAAAGCAGAAAGCAAGAAAGAAAGAAAGACAGAAAGAAAGAAAGAAAGAAAGAAAGAAATTTTAATTATAAAAGGGAAAACAGAAAGAAAGAACGAAGAAAGAAAGAAAGAACGAATCTGAAAAAGAAAGAAAGAGAAAGAAAGAAAGAAAGAAAGGAAAGAAAGAAATTAAGAAAGAAAGAAATAAAGAAAGAAAGAAAGAAAGAAGAAAGAACAGTATATCACGCGGCTGTACCGCGTGATATAAGAACTAGGCACACTTGGTGTTCGAAGAGCACGAACCTAGCCGTGTGGATAAAAATGACCTTGCTACAATGTGACACATCTGCTTAAAAGTCATGTTAAGGACGGAGAAGAATATCCTGTTGACTTCTCATACGATGTTGACCAAATGGCTGACATGCCACTTGCTGATCACTGCTCAAAAATTGTAGAGAAAGCCATGTGCGCTAACCATGGGACTGAATTATACACTGTCGTAATCTGCGCTCCTGTATTTGTTAGAGAACGAAAATCTCGTATGCATGGGCACAATCTTGATAATCATATTTTGCCTGGATACAATGTTAGCCCTTTCGAACTGTTTGGGAAAAAATGTGATTGGCCAAAATGCAAAAATGACCACTGGCTGACCACTGATCAAAATTTCCGCGTACATCTTATATATTATGCACTGACAATAAGGCAATGAATGTGCCCAACTGTGTTATCAGCACACCTTATTTGTTAAATAGGAAATTGTCATCTGTATTGGGCCAAATGGCAAAAATGACCAGAAGTGACCACGGTCCAACTATCTGTTACAACGCATGACGCACTAATCCATGCTAACCAAAATTGACGTCTTCACATAATGTCATGATACGGGCTTATTTGCAGAACAAATCCATAGCTTTTTCATAAGATTCGGTCTGTCCAAATGGCCGAAATGACCACTTGCTGACCCACTGATCACAATTCTGAGTACACCCTATCTGCACGGAACATAGACATGAATGTGCACACTGCCCGTAATCTCAGCGCGCCTTATTTGTCAGAGAAGGAAGATTCCACGTGTATGGCCAAAATGCCATGATCCAAATCTTGTACACCCTTTATGGCATGACCAAAGGCGATGCATATGTATAAGGGTCATGATAAGGCCCACATATTTGCAGGATAACTGGCCATTTCAATATTTTTCATACGATTTTGCCAAAAAGCCGAAATGACCATTTGCTGACCATGATCCAAAAATCCTGTGGAACCCCTTAGGCAATGGTCTCAGGCAAGCTTGTGGCCTGAATGACAAAGTAATGCTGCTGTCCTGAAGAAAAGAGGATTTGTTATATTTTGGAAAATGCCATAGTGACCTTTAGGTTGAACCACTGGTTCACAACTGTGTAACAACACCATATATGCAGCTTGGGTAAGCAGTCATTCTAAGCGAATTTGGTTAAAAGTAGAAAGCGTTTTGGCACTTGTAGCATTTTGAAGAAATTGGGAACAAAGAAGAATTTCAAGATTTTTGACAAATGGTTGAATGAGCACCACTTGCTCTGACTGATCGAAATGTTGTGCACACCCCATATAGGGCGCTAACCATGGGCATTAAAACTACATAACTGTCCCCCCCCCCCCACCCCCCCCCCCCCCCCCCCCCCGCCCCCCCCCCTAGAAAAGATAGAAGATAAACCCCCCCCCCCCCCCGCCCCCCTCCCCCCCCCCCCCCCCGCTTATTCAGGGAGTCGTCCTTATTTTTTGTAGTGGGGTAGTTCTACTTACTTTCGAACTAAGATCTTTTTTTTATTTTGTCACAATTTTGTTTTAATAACATTTACAATATATACATCTCATTTTTTTGCATATGAATCACATGTTGTTGGCAAAGTGGCAAAAACGGCCACTTGCTAACCACTGATCACACTTCCTTGTACACCCCATATGCACTGATCATAGCACAAATTTGCACAATTGTCGTATTCATGCACCTTATTTATCAAAGTTGGAAGATTTCATGTGTATTATCCAAAATGGACCACTAGATACTCAAGAGAGAGGTCGTGATTCAAAATCTGACACACACCATACACACTGACTAAAGGTGCAAGGGGCCAGTACACAAAGATAATAGGCCTTCCTGGTGGGTTGCGCCTATGCTACGTGATAGGGGGGCTATGGATGCTGTCTCGTGGATGTGTGTTGTCCAAAAACCATAGGAGTGCACTTATTTGGAGTCCACAGGAGAAGTTCAAATCATAGTATTTTTATAAGATTGGACCAAAATATATCCGAAATGGGCCGATCAAAACCTGTGACCACACTGATCAAAATTCTGTGCATACCATATATGGCCTGTAACATTAGGCAAAGCATATCGTAAGGATCATGATACGAAAAAAATATTATGATTTTCAATAAGAGTTTGGTCAAAATGGCCGAAATGACACTTGCTGCCCCACTGACCAAAAGTTTTGTGTACACCCCATAGGCACTGGTCGTAGGCAATGCTTGGCATTTTAATGCCAACATTAACGCATCGCTGTTTTGTAGGAGAAGGATTTTTTTTAGATTTTGGCCAAATACCATGTGACCCACCGACCACAAACGATGGTGCACCTATACCGAGCAGGATAGCAGCTTGGTACCAGCGGTTCATCTTTGAGCGAAATCGAGTCAAATCGGAATAGCATTTGGACGTTAGTATCATTTTCAAGCAACGCGGAAGTGCGTAAGAAAACACCTTAGAGGCAAAATGTGCTCGAAGAGCACGAACCTAGACCGTGTGGATAAATGACATTTGTCCCCATTCCGAGCACAAATTTTTGTTAAGGGTCAAATGCTGCTTAATATGTATAGTCACGTGGCCATGCACGTTGCAAATAGCAGATAGGGATTTTTAAAGATTTTTTTTAACATTAAGACCGGCAGTGTCCCGCTTAACACTTAGTGCCTAAGGTGTTTTCACTTACGTTGGTGCCTAAGGGGGGGGGGGGGGGTGTGTCCCCTAAGGAAACCACTTTCCCGATGGAATTTTTCAATTACACTCATACCACCTTTGAGGAGGCATAAGACTAGGCCAAGGTGCAATATAAATGATTTCCGGTTTAATCGTCCTGGAAATTGGGATGGGCAATTATTGTTTTCGAAATGCGTCTAAATCGCTCAAAAGTAACATGATGTTTCGCGCTACCCTGCTTCCACCGCATAACACATTGCAAATCATGTTGATGTTTATATCTGCTCTAGAAGAGTTTACTACTATGTAAACACAAACATTATCATTTTGTACATCTTGTATTTTTTTTTTTGTGGGGGCATTCGTACTTGCCCTATAGGTTTGTAACAAACAGCACATACAAGCAGTCTGCGTCGCTCGATGATGGAATCGCTTCTTTTCGTACATATAGGGTTAACTTATTTTTTTCTGATTATGTAATTAATTTGGTTTCATGCATTTGAACATACATAACAGAAAAAAAATTCTTTTCGGCATAGGGGTTTGCTAATTTTTATTTTAAAATCACACTCCCGTTGGTGCCTGGGGGTTCCAAGGACTCAAGTTTATTATCTCATTAACGGGCAATGAATTTTAGTAATTTTTTTATGGAAACGAAGCGCACGATAAGTTACACAATTACAAAAAATTAAGGAGTTCGAAAAAATACTTTTCACGAGTCGAAATCGCCGAAAAACAAAATCCTTTGTGGTACTAGTGGAACCCCCCCTAGGCACTTAAGTGTTATGACCTAGATGACCTATCGCCCATAACGTTTGTGAGTAGTCTGCCAGCTGCTTCATAATCATTGTCACATTTCCCACTCAATGTAAGCTGTAGGAGGATATACATTTAAAAGCAAAATAGCCAATTTTATTCTATCACTTTTTTGGCAACATGTAATCCTTTGACCCTCCTTAAGGACGTTTTGAATGATTGACCCCGATATCACAAAAATCCTGAATTCCAAATGACATACGACTTTGACCCCTTCCGGGGTCATTATGGTTCACTTGTTTAAGTAGGTGATATTTTTTTCTTAAACTGTATCTCCTCCTAAGTTTACATTGCAAATGATAGCGTGAGTCATGCATATGAACGAGCTTGGGACCATCCACACAAATTATGAGTCCCCGAGAGGTCATCTGGGGTCATTAAGGGGAATACTACTTTTTCCGGTCTTAATGTGAAAAAAATGTTCAAAAATCCTCTATGTGCTAATATGCAACATTGGCAGCATGGTCATGTGTCACAAACGTTGTGCTCGACATTGGGGTCAAAGATCATTCCGTTCAAAAACAACCAAAATATTCAAAACATTTTATCTCAAAATTAAACTAGCGTGACATAACCTTCAGATAATGTTTACCGGATGGTGTATTCAAGGGATTTCTATTTTGTGGGCGTCAAAGGTCATTTCAACACTTAAGTGCCACAAGGGGGGGGGGTCCATAGTACCAACATTTGATTTGTATGATGCGATTTCTCGGTCCGCAATCAAATTTTCAATCAAGGAGGTTTTGCTAAATTGGTCTGAGTTATGAAACCTTTTCTTCCGGATACAAAAAAATTTAATCCGCCCACGACTTCAATAGAATAAATAAATAAAAGAATCAAAAATATAAAAAATCCCCCCCCCCCCTTTGGGCACTAAACGGAAGTGAAAAAGTCAAGATATGTTACTAATAAAAAATACAGTAATTAAATCTTGGGATTTATTTGGCTTAGATAATCTACCTTAGGATGCATTATTAATAATTAAATAATACTTTTTAAAAAAAAAAAAAAAAAAAAAATATTTTTCTTTTATCATCAATTTTAATTTAAATCATGACCGTGCTCTTAACTGTTTAAATCTAATGGAAAAGACCAAGGTGAAATTTAAGTTTTCTGAAGAAAATACAAGATGGTAAATCAATTGGCTAGATACAATAATTATTTTATTTTTGTTATTCTAAGAAGATATAATTATTTTGGTTCAAACCTTATAATGGGAGCTGAGATCAGCGTAGATCTTTAGGTAACTGGACTGTCGGTAGAAGGGCGGAGAGATAGCATCGCCTGAAAGATGTGATGGCTGTAAACCGCGGATATCGCTAAAAAAGGAACGATAAAATACACTCGAATTTTTAATCTAGAATAAAAAACGTGACAACTCATATAAGAGATACCCAAACTGGTGGGGGAGGTCCGGGGTTGAGTGGGGGGTGCACAGAAGGTTCGGGATTGGGGTCCAGGGTTTTATTGTGGGGTAGTAGGGTGCTTACTGTGTGGAGGAGCTGCCATTTGAGGGCGCGGTGGTTTAGTGCCAGGGGTCAACGTCGGGCAGAGGAATTCTTATCTGGGTTTGTGTCCCTATAACCCCACCCCCCCCCCCCCCGGCCACTAACGGAAGTTGTTTTTCGCTGGGCACTTAAGTGTTAAGGTCATGTTCCGGTTTCAGTAATACTTCAAGAATTTTTATCTCCTAGAACTAAGAAGATATAATTATTTTTTTTATTGCTTTGAACAATGCATTTTCATGGGTAAATGAGTTTTTTTTTTTAATATTTTGGTCAAAGAAGGTCATTAATGGGGGGTCACAATGTAAATTGGTGCCACAAATGCTAAACAATAACACAAAATAGGTTTATCTCAACCTCTAGAGGACAGATTAAGCCCGTTATTTGCTGCAGTGATGTAACATTAATGGTAGGAGAGGTCTATAATAGTCTTGACCCAAATTTCAAGGTCAAAGGCCAAAATCTACAAACAAGCCTCCGATTGAAGCTGAATTTTGTCAGGAATATCCCCGTGACAAATCGTAAATACAGAACAAGTACAGTTTTTACCCCATGACCAGGGATCACGTTATAGCGTGAAAAGTTCATAATCCCTACAAATGCTTGGATTTGAGTGGCAACTCAATAATAATGTTTCCTCGTACGTTTTTAACCACGTACAAAAACATTTTAATGACATGGTGAACATATTGGTCAAGTTACAAAGGTCAAAGGTCAAGTAAACTTTACAAGGCGTGGTCATTCAGGGGGTCCTAATTTCTAATTAGACTGTCTTGATGTCATGTCTCAGGCATGATTAGTTATTTCTTCTTCATAAAAGTTATGGTCGAGAGGTCAAAGCCGCTTTAAGTAGCCCCTTCACGGCATGGGGTAAAACCCAATAACATACCCATGTTGGGCCATGTCGGTGCATGACAGTCTCAGCATTGGACCATTGTGTGGCAAACGACACTGGGTGGCCCGACGTGTTTTGTCCATTGGCCCAACGTTGGACCAACTTGTCATGGGCCACATAGGACCAATGGCAGCCATGAGAAAAATGCCATTGGGCCAATATCAGGCCAATATCGAGCCAACGGTACTAATTTCTTGGCCACCTGTATACTAAATTACTTGTACGTTCATATTTGTAATATTATTTCATCCCTACTTTGAATAATGTAGGGATAAATTTTGTCTTATCAACCTCAAGGTGTGATTTAATAATTAAGTAAAGAAAATGACAATGTGAAAAGGTGTTAGCTGAAAACAAAATGTGTATTCTGTGGTGTTATCAAGTCCAAACCTGAAAATCTCTCTTATTCGCTTGTTAAGCCAGAACAATCATGTTCTGTTTGAAATAGAATCATTTGCGTTCCATTAATTAAGAAACTTGTATAGAGCACTCATTAAAAGAATAAAAAATCATTAAGATAAAAAATCATCGGAATAGAATGAGAATGTCCCCAGATCACGCCCCATTTTCACAATATTGGGCCAAGGTTGGGCCAGCTTTGTAAAAAATTGCCAACAAAGTTTACAGGTCAAATTCAATGGCACCCAAACGTTGGTCCGACGAACGGCGGCTTGCCGACCGCGAGAACACCGAATATCGACGATTGCCGATCGATTGGCCCAATGTAGTCTTGCAAGGTTGGGCCTCGTGTGTATGCCAACAAATTTGCATGTAAATTCATGTCACCCAATGTTGTCAAAGACGGTGGGCCTTGCTGACCGCGACCGATCCGACATTGGACCAATGTAGTCTTGCTATCTTGTAAGGTCATTAAGGGGGAACTTCCGGTCAAAAATCAAAATCATTTAAAAAAATATCTCAAAATGGAAACATAGTAGAGTGACATATACTTCAGATATGCGTTTGTGTTACCCGGTGTACTTTTAATTTTGGGGTCAAAGGTCATTTAAGGTCATTTCTGGTTTTAAGCTAAATCTCCAGAACCAAACATGGTAGATTTTTTTTTATTTGCACTAGAACAATGCATTTCCCGGTGTACATGAAGTTTTTTAAATATCGGGGGTCAACTGTCATTAAGGGGGTCAAATGGTCAGTTTTGCCATAAAATGCTAAAAATAAGACCAAATTGGCTTTATCTCAGCCTATAAAAGACAGATAAAGCCCTTATTGCTGCAGTGATGTAACATCAATGGTAGGGGAGTCCATGATACTCTCGACCCAAAAGGTCAAAGGTCAACATTTACAAACAAGCTTCCGATTGAGCTGAAATTTGTCACGAATAATCCTCGTGACATCGTAGATACAGAACGAGTACAGTTGACCCCAGGGGTTACGTTATAGGGATGAAAAGGTTAAATCCCTGACATGCTTGGATTGAGTTGATACTTAATGATAACGTTCCTCGTAACGTTGTTAACACGTAAAATACATTTAATGACATTGTGACATTTGTTACATGGGTTAAAGGTCAAGTGACTTTAAGGGGCCATTAGGGGTCACCATACCTAATTAGGCCGTCTTGTTGTCATTTCTCAGGCGTGACTAGTTTTTTCGTCTGCCGACAGTTCAACTGCTAATATCTATGACTTGTCTGCACTGATCTTGACCAAACCTTTTCACAGGTACCCCCCCCCTCACCGTCCCCACATACACACATGACATGCGTAGGGTCGGAGGTCATTTAGGGGTCACAGGGTCAAAAGTTAATTTTCACAAAAATCCTTTCTCCCCCTACCGATTACATTCCATTGTAACGTGATCCATACATATGAAGCCTGGGTCGTTATGGGTCGAGAGGTCAATCTGGGGTCATTAAGGGGCACATCCGGTCTTAATGTGAAAACAAATCAAAAATACATATCTACTTTATGCAACGTAGCATGGTCACGTGACTCATGCATATCCCTAAAATCCCTAAAACCAAAACCCACTTTTTCCCACTTAATAAAAAGTGCGCAAAAACCCTCAAATCCAGTCCAAGGCAGTGAATTTCATCGCGGCCAACCAACCAGCCGTTACACGCAGGACAAAGTCATGCAAATGTCTATACACAGATCAAGAGCTGATTTCAGTGAACTACTCATAACTCCCGGGCTTGATCTGGCATTCAGCAAGACCACTCTTCAGTCTAGCGGCCACTTCCCGGTCAAAACCAATGAAGCGGTACTGTGTGCCGTGGAACGGCTAGGTGACTTTTCGCTGCCGTGGCCCGGCTACGTGACTTTTCGCTGCCGTGGCCCGGCTACGTGAATTTTCACCCAAGGGTTTACTTACTTATTAGATCTAGGGCAATTTACCGCCAAGATTAAGATAAGCGGCCCGCTCTGGACGGTTTTCGCTGCCGTGGCCCGACCACGTAAAACAAACCCGTGGCCAACTTTCCATCCGAAATGCACCTTCTACCGCACAGCTTCTTAATTTAACCACAGCCGACCGGTGTGGAGCTGCGAACAGAAACCTGGCAGTCCCGTAACACTCTCATGCATGATGTATTTTCCCTTCAACACCTTATCCTAGATAGTTTTCCCGGAAACAGTTGGCAGACAATTTTGTAGACCCTACGGGTAATCTCCTGCCGACTAATTAAGGGGTTTTCCGCTGTGGCCCGGCTAGATAAACGTTTCTCTGCCGTGGCCCGGCCACCTGAAAGGGTAACTTAGGGATTTCTAGCACTGCAGTAGATTACGCGTAGCTTTCAACCAAAACTACGGTCGTAGTTTCGCTGCCGTGGCCCGGCTAGGTAAAACGTTAGCGTTTATACCTGCCGTGGCCCGGCCACGTGAAATGGTAACTTAGGAATTTCTAGCACTGCAGTAGATTACTGGTAGCTTTTAGTCGAAACTACGTTCGCAGTTGCGCTGCCGTGGCCCGGCTAGGTAGAAAGTTTCGCTGCCGTGGCCCAGCTAGGTAGAAAGTTACGCTGCCGTGGCCCGGCTACGAGTTGGAGCCGTGCGGTAGTCAGTAAAATCCCTGCCCTCCCTGAAAGCATTGGTAGAAACTCATATATAGCGGGACGAAGGCAGCCAGTAATGGTTTTCATGGTCTCTTTGAGTATTGCGTCCAACTTCTTTGTGTTAGGGCTACTGCATCGTGCTGGGGAGTCATACTCAGCGTTGTAGACTAGAGCCAGGGCGGTGGTGTGTGGGGTGGATGTGCTTGCAACCCAGGAAGATCCAGCAAGGCGGCACAGGAGGGTATTGCTCGAAGATACCTTTGCACATACCGACTCGATATGCTGCCGATAAGTAAGCTGCCGATCTAGATCTAGCTTCACCCCAGATAGGTTGGCGTAGAATTGTGTGGCAGAGGGGCTTCATGGAGGTCGATTTGAAGCTGACGATGAGCCTCTTTGCTATTAAGGCAGTATAGCGGTGGTCTTCGCTTCACTCAGCTTGAGTCTCCAGGTCTTGAGATATGCTGCAAGTACGGCCATATCGGAGGTGTACTTTCTACATCAGTCCAACTTCTGTCCGAGTGAAGAAGAGCAAGGTCGTCGGCGTAGCCATATTGTCTAGATGCCGCTTGAGGTAAATCGCTAATATTCAAGTTTAACAACTGATCCTTGTGGGACTCCGTTCCTCAGACGACAAAGCTACGGTTTGCAAGCGTGTTACATATTAATTTTACAAGGTGACGGGATGGTCGTGAGAAACTTGAGTGTCAAGCCCTGGTGCCACGCGTTGTCATATGCTGCAGTAAGATCCATCATAGATGACGCCTGCCTTACAACGCTTTTCAAAGCTCTCCCCAATATCATTTGTGAGTTTTACAATCTGATGGACAGTGCTCCGGCCACGACGAAATCCTGCTTGTTCATCAGGCAGAAGGGATTCGACGAATGGCTCCAGCCGAGCCAGGATCAGCCTCTCAAGGAGTTTGAAAGAAACACATAGTAGTGATATTGGCCGGTAGTTCTTGGGGTTGTCAGCAGGCGTGTTTGGTTTGGGGAGTGCGATGATATACTGGGGCAACCCTTTCCTCCTGGTGGAACTCTTCTATGTAGGCAACAAGCTCTGCAAATGCAATGTCGTGTAGATGGGCATCTTCATTGACTCGACCATCACTTTCCGCAGTTCTTGCTTTATTGTAGAGCTTACGAGACAACTGCGATGGTACTTAGCCTCCAAAGCAACCATGTCCCCAGGTAGACAGTAAAGCAACGTCTTGAAGTTCTCTTACACATTTTCGGACCCTCGAATCAATTTCAGAAGTGGAAGCTTGGTGGAGTACTTCTGCGCCTGCTGGCTCATCACAGAGGAATCATATTGGCTCTTTGAGGTCAACACTGATGTGGCTAGAACGTGTGTGCACTGCTGATGATGTGCCAACCTCTACCTTCGCCTTCTTCTGTTGTCGCTCAAGCTTTGTTTGGTTGAATTTCAAACGACATGTTCTATGAAAGCTGGTTTTTTGCTTCATCATTGTGACCACTAAACCATCGCCATCATCAAGCCTTTCAATTTGAAGGTCCATTGATATGTGTCTATGTTTCTGAAACTGAATTAAATTACTAGTTAATGACTGTAATGCTTCACTATTTTTGATTCTGACAAAGTAAACAAAGATACCAATTAGTAACAATACTTGGTTTAGGGTACTTTGGTAAAGGTGTAGATGGGTTTACTAGAATGTGGTGTTTTGACATGCTGAGAAGATGGAGGAATCAAATTAACGGAGGAAAGCACTTCTTACTCTAATTTATCTATCACTAGTTTTCTTTACTCTGCAAGACTCTACAGTGCGAATGGGTGAACTAGAAACTGTTTTCAAACGGTGAATGAATCATGGAACTTTCCATCTACAGAAGGAAGATAGTTCAGCCTGATTCTAGCTACACTGAAGTCGCTATATGCACGGCTATAATGTGGTTGGGTAAAGCAGGTAATGATGCTTTACCATGATGAGGGCAGGTAATCGTTCAACTAGAAGAGGGGAGCAGTTCCTGATGTATATATTCAGGACTACGTGATGGATGTGTAACAGGTACTGATGTTTTTGCATGGTGAGGACAGGTAATCATCCATCTATGGGAGAGGAGCTGTTCCTAATTAGCCATCTGTTCCTAATCAGCTATCACTAGGATGTACTTCTGGGACTACCTAAGACTTAAAATGCTTGACTCACCTGCAAAATACGAGCATAAAATATGATTTTTAAAATAATATAATGAATTAAAAGTACTACATTGGATGATAATCTTGAGATCATTGACCTCTTATAGATCCTATGCAATAAATGGTTATGTTGTACAGCGAGATATTCGCATTACAATATACAGACTGTCCCAAAAAAAACTATACAATCAAAGATTAATTTTCGTAGCCAAAAATTTAAGTTCATCTCAATTGGAGTTACCAGTGTCAAACACAATAAAAAGTGTTTAGAATTTCAATACTGTTGGAAATCTTAAAACTTTCAAACCACTTTTTGCGTATAGGGACTTGTGTAAAAAAGGAACATTTTTTTCTGTGTAAAAGCCTGACACACAAAAAGAAAATAACACTGTGCTGTAAATGATAATCACATAGTGACAAAACATTGTTATTAACACTATTTAACTTGCATAGTAAAACAAGCAAATATATACATTTTCATTGTACATGTTTTCGTTTTGTTTGTTTGTAGACAATCTTTACATTATTAGTAACTATTAATACATTATATACAATACATCACCGAATATTGCCGAAAAGACAGAGTTAGTTTCCAATATTTATCACTGAAACCAGGATGTTAGTGTTTTTGTTTTACATGATAGGATTTTCCCCAGAAATGCCTCAAATAACTCCAAATGGTTGGTTAAATCAGTTTTTCAGATTACCTGTATTAGGCCCAAAAAAGAAAATAAGTTTGTCTTGGTTTCACGTATCTCAAAACCCTAAGCACTATGCGTTTTTGTCAAAAAAAGCTGTGCGCTTCTTTTTATTGCTTTGTACTGCCAGATTTTCTTTTTTTCTTCTTTTTTTGTTGATCAGTTTAAAAAAGCACATTTTTTATAAATTTCTTGAAATAATTGAAAAAAAAAAGAAATGCGGTAAAATGTGATTTTTACGCCTATGTATATTTGTTAAAGTTATATCATTTCACGATGTACTATCTTTTGTTCTTACGTCTAAATGATTTTATTTTAAACTGTTATAAATTTACAAGTACAAGCATTTTTAAAAAAAGTACAGAAACTTCGATTAAAACCCGTATTTTGTTTTGGAATTATACTTTTTATTTCGTTGCGTTGCCGACTTTTCCACAAAAATGCGTGCCAGTGGGAATCGTGCTTGATTTCAGTTTTGCTTTAAAAGACAAATCAGTTCCCAAGCCCCCCGAGTTCGGAAGTCGGGGCCGCACATATCCCTACCTTAAAAAGTTGAGTGCCTCCCCCAGCTCTCACCCTGCTACTCTCTCATAATCACTCTCTCTTATAATACTCTTTCCACTTTATAATTCCTTACAGCCCCACCCGTTTCCAATGTACATGTACATGGTCATTTAAATAAACTCTAGTGTGACAGCATATCATGTATAAGATATCAAACTGCGCTGATTTTTTCTCATTTACAACATTTCTTGATTAAAACTACATTTGTCCACAGTAAAATGCAAAATTATTAAAATTTTATCTAATAGCAAAAAGTAAACATTTTCAATTAAGTCAGAAAATAAACAGCAGGCCCATATCCGGTATAATTGGATAAGTGGGCTGCTCACGACCCAGGACCACCTGTGAAGGTCATCAACCTCTTATCAATGGGGCTGTATTGACCGATCAATTATGACTTTGTAAGGGTATTGCGAAGTTTGCATCGGTTGCTTTACAACAGAGCCGGTGTGAAAGGAGATATAGTTCCCCTGGAGATATAGCCCGGGGGATTGTGGTTCCTAGGAACAATAGCCCTAACCGGACTACAGAACCGAGCGGTCCTCCGGACCATGGCTTCTAGGGTAAGTGGTCTTCACCCTGTGGACGGACTCCCTGTTCGCTAGGAATAACAGTCCTTGCTTTAATATGCTAGTTTTTATTCTCCGGACCATGGCTTCCAGGGCAATAGTCTCACCAAGCGTGGACCCTATCCACTATAAAGTAGTCCTTACTTCAATATTAGTTTCTAGGTTTTTATATAGTTTAACCGCACTATATTTCTATCGGACTATAGTTCCTTTTACACAGTGAAAGTAACCATTGTCCCCGCTACTGGTCCTGTATATCAGCGGTATACACATAGGTCTGATGACAGAATGCAATGTTAAATAAGAATGTATAAATGGTATACAAAAAACCCAGAAGCGTTCGTCAACCACGCCTTCGTGGTCAAGCGGTAAGGTCTCTCTGACGTACGATGTAAATGAACCAGGTTCGAGTCCTAGCAGAGTATGTTTTTATTTATTTTTTTTTAAATTGCAAAGGTTTCAATTTATTAGTTTTGCGGAATTTCATGAATTTGCGGTATGTTGTTTTACATATCAAAAGCGGAAAAATGCAACCCCTTGGTATAAATAAGATTGAACAAAACATTGATACAATGAACCCAAGTTAGTGGGGTTGGAGTTAATTAGATTAAAATGTCACAAGTTGTGAGTCTTTTACGCACACACACCCAGCTTATATTCTACCAAACATACGCGCACACACACATCACCAGCACCTATACCAAACACAGACATGCACAGATAAAGGCTGGTGGGCCGCACACTTGACTTGAGGGGGCGCTACACCAAGTTGTAGTACGAGGGACGGGTACGGAAGGTTGAAAACTAAGGGCGCTAAACATCATTCAGAATGGCGAAGGGTAGAATAGAATTATGCCATGGCTTCCTATAAATCTTATTCTGTGTCCCTTATGTGTTATTATTAATTACATTCATGTGTTTAGTTATCTTTCATAGTATTTGAAGTAGCAGTAGCAGCTAGTAAATTCTTTTTTCTTTCACATTTAGGGGATTTCAGGTAAAATACAGATGCAGAATTCAGATGTTTTTTGAGAAGATACATAGATGTAGGCCTATTCCAGAGAAAGGCCTATATCATATGTTCAGCTTTCTCGAGCTAAATTAATTACCACTTGTTGCCAATTTGCTTCCGCACAATACTTAATTACAGAACACCCTAAACGCATTCCCAACACATTTCTATAATTTTGTTGACCAATTTCCTTCAAAAGAAATCCAAAATTGTGAAAACAAACGATGCGAATACTAACATAAAAAAAAGCAAAAAATTAAACAAGTCTGTGCAAATTCATAACCATTTTCTTATATAACTCTGAGACTTTCTGGACAAGGAAGTATTCTCAATTTAAGCATTTTCTATGAAGTCATCGACTCTATGAGGCAGTAACATACTTGTTCATCGTACTTATAACTTGTTACATACTTGTAACATACTTGTTCATCCTATATGTTAATATGCTAAAACAAATAGATTTTAAATTTATGATTATTTATGATGGTTGTTTTTTATTATTATTAAAATTATTATTATTGTAAGCATTACGACCTTATGTACGTCTATAAGGGGAAAAACTATTCATATGTACTCATTAATACGTTAGGGAGAAAAACTTTCTCCCCCTAACGTCATGTATTATTTATTCCGTAAAAGGATATGAATATTAATTTTATGCAAATTAGTTCTAATCTACTAGAATAACAACATATATGAATATTAATTTAAGTTTGAATAACTATAAAGGCTCATTATAACCTATTGAATTATTCAATTTTCCCCCCATGGTTGTTTTTAGTGTTATTATTATTATTATATTATTATTATTATTATTATTATTATTATATTATTATTATTATTATTATTATTAGCCTGTGTAGCAGGTTAGGGGAAATTGGCTATTGTTATGTAAAGACGTTAGTGCGAAATTTTGTTTTCCCCCCAACGTTTTCCCTCAACTTCCAAATTTGACCCCTGTACAACTGAAATTTACCCTTTTATTGATTTTTGCTGTTTTTAGATTATAACTCTGAAACTTTAGGCTGTAGATAGTACGAACTATACCTTTCTGAATCCTTATGGGTAGACACATAATGTGGTACCCCTTTGTTTGACCCCTGTACAAACTTTGTCTTGGCCCCTCTCCTTAAGGAGTTTGGGTCATATATCAACTTTTGGCACCGTTCCAAGCATCAATATCTTCCGAAATGTCTTCCGCAGCCTGAAGCGTCGATTGCCCGCGCTTAACAAACAAGAGCGCACATCCCGCGTAGCAAGAGTTTTTACGCAAAATAAAAACATTCTTTGCGCACGAGCGCGCGAGTAGGGTGGATGCATGGGACCTTTGAACATGAACCATCCTTTCCTTTGTTGTCCTTTGTTCAACACTGGTTTTCTCCCTGGCATCTTGGAGGCAGTGAGGAACTTGTGGTAAGGGGAAATCGGACCTCCCCATTAGAGCGTTGTCCGCACATTTGTCCCGAACCGAGACTTGTGACTGTCCTCTTACTCTCAGCAGTAAAATTACCCAAATTACATGAATTTCGTGATTATTGTTAGTCCCCATTTCCTCCACAACAAATGTCTAGGCTTTATGTTTGAAAAGTAATATATATATATTGGTTAGTTCATATCGTAATTATGTAGATATATGTGAGTCAAGCCCGATACGAGACCTCACTATGCTTAAACTGCGCAATTGGTGTCTATGCATTATTTTTATTATTTTTGGTAATTCGTAGGCCTACTTTATAATCAGATAGAGACAAAATTTTAAGCCGTCCCAATGTTCCGAATTTGGGTTCGGTATTCATCTGTGCTTGAAAAATGTTGCTGCTTATTTGGGGACGGTGGCCCCTTCAAATAATGTTGCTGTTCCCATATAGTTATTTTATTTGAAATATTCCTGTTAAATTCAAAGGGTCAGGTGAAAAATCCTACTTGACATGTCGGTCTTTTAGGATAAAATCTATCAAAAAGTAAATATATAAGATTAATAGGTCTAAACGGGAGTGATGCCGCGGCCTCTCCTGTCACAAACTGCAGAATATAGGATTTAACAAACCGTATGATAACACGAAACTCGGATTCAGATCATAAAAGATAAAAAAAAAAGGTGAAGCGAATGTTATAGGCATAAATCGAAGAGTCGATACTCGCTGGTCACGCAACACCAGAGGACCACGCGTCAACCCGTGAGGATATTCTGCGTTTTTTGTCGGATCTGTACGCACTAAGAGAGTGGTCGCAAGGGTTAATTTTTTTCAGAAAAAAAGGATGTTCCTGCGTGAATATCATCAAAGGGTACTCGGTGACCCAATGATTTTTTTGTTTTCTTAGAAACTGAATGAGTGAGCAAACTTATTATAAAAAAGATCACAAAAAATTATGGCTAAATTTTTAGCTTTTACCAAAAAGGTCCTCGAAAAAATATTTTTCCTAGGGACTTATGTATGTAATTTTGGTGAAAAATGTGTATTTGTAATGGTTTTAACTCAAAAGTGACATCGGTGATCCCGATTTTTTTCTTGAATTTTTCGATCATATCGATGAAATTGTATTTATGCGAAGTTTTAAAGGAAAATTATGGCGGGAAGGATATAGGACCAAAACACTTTAAGGATCATATGCAGCACTTAAGAATCGGTTTCAGGGGTTCCCCCCCCTCTCCATCACCCATGTCAGGCTGTCTACATATTAATCACTCAAACCATTTGTACTTGAGATGTGTTACAGATGTCTGCTAGCTCCCAGGATATATGTAGTAGTAGGCCTAGTATGTAGTAGTAGTATGTAGTAGTAGTATGCAGTAGTAGTATGCAGTAGTAGTAGTAGTGTATCTACTAGTAGTAGTATGTAGTAGTAGTATAGTAGTAGTATGTAGTAGTAGTAGTATGTAGTAGTAGTATGTAGTAGTAGTAGGCCTATGTATAGGCTGAGAAAATAACTTAAAATTCTAGGTGAAGCTGGAAAAAATGCAATAGAATTTCTTTCACCACAATGCATTTCTATAAGGTCCCAAGAATGCCATACTAAAAGTCCAGAAAAATCCAAGTGGTGGAAATAGACTAATTTGCATAAATCCAAACTGGCCGCCAATCCTAAGTTTTTACAAAGTTTTGTTATTACTTATCTAAAATAATTTTTGGCACCTATAATGCCTAATTTGGTATATTTATGAATACATTATATTGTATGTCTTTATACGACACCATTCATTCTTGACAGAAGTGTACTTAATTTGCATAATCCAAAATGGCCAACCAATTCTAAGATTTGTACACTAATTGTGTTATATTGCTTATCTAAAATATTATTTTGCCACCTAAAATGCCTAAATTTATTACATTTATGACTTTATTATATTTTATTTGTCTTATACAGGACACCATACATGCTTGGTAGAAGTATACCTCGTTTGCATAAATCCAAAATGGCGAAACAATCCTAGGATTTTACAAAGTTTTGTTATATTACTTATCTAAAATAATATTTGGCACCTATAATGCCTAATTTGGTATATTTATGAATACATTATATTGTATGTCTTATACGACACCATCATCTTGACAGAGTGTGAGATTAATTGCATATAAATCCAAATGGCCACCAATCTAAGATTTGTACACTAATTGTGTTATATTGCTTATCTAAAATATTATTTTGCCACCTAAAATGCCTAAATTTATTACATTTATGACTTTATTATATTTTATTTGCTTATACAGAACACCATACATGCTTGGTAGAAGTATACCTCGTTTGCATAAATCCAAAAATAGCTGTCAATTCTACAATTGGGAACAAGATGTCAAACTTTGAATCGGTTATTATATACATTTATTTTGCACTACAGGACCAAAAACACATTTCACTATCACTGGCTCTATAATGCTTTAGCACCCCACATCATCGTACAGCCCCCCTCACGATCACACATGGGTGGTCGGAAAATTGTATCTTTATATCTATAATTTTTAATTATACTTATTTACCTTATAATTAAATTTGTAAAGTGAACATTGAATGTTATGGCCCTTTGGGGCATCAATACAAAATAAAAGTTGTTCTCCGAAATCATTACATAGCACATATCATACAAACCTAACTGTTAACAAATTGAAAAAAAAAGTTTTAGTGTGAAGAGAATTGGGGGGGTCCGTATACTAGTACTTAGTTCCATGAAAAATAGATTTTTTAATTTCAAAAAAAACAGTTGTTCTCGCCAAGAGAAGAATACAACTTTTTGGGTCGCCTGCTCCTGTTGTTGTGATGTCTGTTGTTGATGTAAAAAAGGTTAACATTTGATTGTAATATCCGCATACTCGCATGGATTAACCAAACTTGAGTCATAGATGCAACATGGGATCCCTCAGTGTTGATGAGCGATCAAAGGTACCCCATAACAAGGTCAAAAGTCATGTGAGGTCAAGTTGTAAGAGGTAATGTAAAATCGACCTTAATGAAAAAGTTGAAGTTCATGGGAGAACCAAATTTGAGTCATAGATGCAACAATGGATCCCTAATTTGTTGTGAGATCAAAGGTCACATGCCAAGGTCAAAGGTCATATGGGCTATCATTACAAACCGTGGACGGCAGGTGACACATGCGGTCAGAGGACCAATGTATTTTTCAATACACAGATACAACAAAGTTTTCATCGAGAATTAAGTTTTATCGACTGAGAATCCAAGTTTTTCAACGGAAAACCAGGATCTTCAATCAAGATTCCAATTTCTTCATCGAGATTAGTTTTCAATCGAAAAGCCTTTTTTCGGCGATTACCAAATTCATCAAGATCCCGTGTTTCAATTGAGAATGGGGACTTAATAAGACCTCACAGTCATCAATGATGTGGCTTAATTGTGTGCGGTTCTCTGAGTACGTTCAGGTTGATCTGTGCTTTTCTATCAAGGTCTCAACCTTTGGGCTTGTTAGATAGGCTGTCAACAAACTGCTTGAGGTTCAAGGTAGAAGATGACCATTGCTCAGACGATCTGGCGTTGATCCACGATGATCCATGGTGATGCTGCGACTGCGTGTAGGGATGGGGTAGTAAAGTGATTCTGTGGAATTTTCTAAACCCTTAAATAGTGTTGGTAGGGAGAATGGGTTACCATGTTCGTCACACTTCTTGGCGACCTTGATCGTCCGAAGGATCCTCCAAAGGTTTGCAGGAGGTATGCCAGACCAGAATGGAAGATATTCTACAGCGTCCCAAAAGGCAACCGCTAACAAGTCTGATTGCATCATTCAGAATGACATCAATCTTGTGTGAATGTACACTGTAACTCCATACTGGTGCGGCATATTCAGCAGTTGAGTATGCCAAAGCAACAGTGATGTGTGTAAAGTGTCGAAGGATGCACCCCCATCCAGCCCCTGCGAGCCTTCTGAGGAGGTTGACACAAGCCTGAGTCTTGGCAGCGACTGTCTTGGTGTATTATGATGGAAAGTAAGGCTGCAGTCAATTATGACGACAAGCTTCTTGGTGTTTGATCGCGCGACAGTTGTTTTTCATCTAGAATGATGTTAAATTCTATTTTAGCGCAGTGGTTTGCAAGGTGGAAAATAGAGCTGACAGTCTTAGGTTTGCTGAGTTTCCAATTGCCATCGGTGGGGAGGAAGAAAGAATGGCTTAAAGTGATATGGTCTGAGGCCCAAGAAGCACCAACTTGCCACCAAGGCCTCAAAGGACTCATCACTTATTCCAATTACCTGTAACGTCGTCTCTGCGTAGGAGTACTGCGAAGAAACTCCATTGTTCGGCATATCTGAGTATAAATGTTGAAAAGACTTGGGTGCCAGGACAGAACCGTGTGGGACACCATTCCGAAGCTGGGGCTTTCTATGATACTGCCCATTTGATGTCCCCAGGACGAAAGATCCGGGATGAGCAGTATTATTGAACTTGACAAGCTTTGGAAGAATTTGAGTAGCTAAAGGTAGAGACCTCCATGTCAGACTGTATCATAGACAGCAGATAGATCTATAAAGACTGCTCCAAACTTCTGCTTCTTCTTGACGGCTGTCTCGATATCATTGGCAAATCTTGCTATCTGATCTGTTGTTGGTTTACCTCCTTGAAAGCCAATTTGGGTGAGGGGTAGATTGCCTTGACCATATCATTGATCATACTGAGTATCAGTCTCCCAAGCAGCTTATATGTGTGATCTGGCAGCGAGATAAGTCTGTAACTCTTGGGCTCGCTTGCTAGGTCTTGGGCATCGGGATTACACTGACCTTTGAAGTCATCCATCTTGAGGGGATTGATGATATGATGATCCCATACAAGTATAGAGAGAAAGAGTTGGGGCCATCGCACAGCTTCAGGTGCCATATGCTTCCAGGACTTCTGTATGGATGCTGTCGTTGCTAGGAGCTTTCCGATTCTTGAAAACTTTGATTGCTTCGGTGATTTCATAGGTGAATGGTTAAGACATGGGACTCGACGGTGGAGAAGTTTGTAGAAGTTTTTAATCTATTCTTTAACAGCACGAGCATGGCTTTTGCCTGTGGGTGTGGTCTTGCCACTTTCCATTGGTGACAAGTACTAAGACGATGCAATTTGCAGAGACAGGACACTGCTCAACTGGACGCTACGACCCCCAGCTGGCTTCTCCCCCCCCCCGCCCCCCCCCCCCTTGTTGCCCCTGGTATTCCAGGCCATTGCAGTGAGTGGGTAAAGTTGAATGTTTAGGTGCTTGATGCTAGAAGACTGAAGAAGCCAGGTTTGGCAACTTGGATGATAATTCACTAATGATTTGTTTGAACTTGGGCCACTCGGCTTTCCTGAAGTTCCATCTCTTTTTGTAAAGGCCAGAAGAGTGACATTGATGTTACTGATAACCGAGATAGGACAGTGGTCTGATCTGGTGAATCTAGGAATGATCTTTCTGGAGAAGCGGGATCGGATGTTCTCGGTGACTGTTGACAGGTCGGGAGAGGTAAACGCCCATTGAGTGCTTGAGTAGAAGGCATGTGGACCCTTACTATCAAATCGCAGTTGGCAGTACGAATAGTCATTCTCCACCAGAACATAAATTTTTTTTATCAATATTTTATTTGCAGTGCCTACTTTCAGCCACATGGGTGTATTCAAATTAAGGCACACCAGAAATATTCAGTAGAAAAAATAGATTAATGTTTTTTTTTTGTTCTTTTCTCTCGGGGACTTCTCTATCCTTCTATTTGTTATTCCTTCTATTCCTCCCCATTCTCATATTGTCTCGTCTCTCTTTTCTCTCCTTCCCACCACTAATCTCTTCTTACCCCCTTCCTCCCCTCTACTCTTTTCTCTCCATTCTTCCTCTTATCCTCGATCCCTACCTCCTTTTTTTTTCTCTCTCTCTCTCTAAACCCAAACTTAAGCCAGTTTGGAAATCCGGAGCAAGTCGTTTTGGACACATCTCACTTTCTACTTCATTTCTATACATTTCTCTCTATTTTGTTTTGTTGGTACTGTCTTGATTGTCTTTTTACGTTGTTTTCCTCGTCTCATGTTAACCTTTAATGTTATATCGGTTATTATACCTGCTACTCAAAATTCCCACCTTCTTACTGCCTTTTTCCTCCCTTTTTTTTTACCATACCTTTACAGTCACGTATCATGACCGATATTTGTTTTTTTTTCTTATAAGTTTAAATGTAGTTATGTAATTTTCTTTGTTTTATCATTAATCATTCTGTTAAGTAAGGCCAACCATCCTTATAGCATCCACGGGGTTGTCAAGCGGTGGTCCTAGCATATTACATCTCATTAGTGATATTATAAATACTTATAAAGTTCCCGTGTTTCAATATCCTGTCTTTTTTCCACATTCCTGTAAAGTATATTGGCTGAATAAAATTGAAGAAATTGAAATGGATAAAATTTAAAGTCCATCAAAAGTTGGTGTGTCACATATTCACAAAATTTCGTTTCACAAAGTTTGATCAAATTAAAGTAAAAAATGACAGCCAATTGGGTTTTAATTAAGGACTAGCTTCTCTCTATAACATGTGAAGTATAATACACTTATGAAATGTTAATTTATGTACTGCACAGCTATCTAGGAGAAGAAATACAGCAAAAATTAATAAAAATCTAAAAATTGGCGGCCATTTTGAATTTATGCAAATTATTTATGCTTCCACCAATCATGTTACGTATTTCTATATAACGTATGAAGCATAATATACGTATTTAATATAAACATATTCATTTTAAGGGCTGCAACAGTAATTTAGGACTAGCTATACAACAAAATGAATGTAAAAACATAGGAATTGGCAGCCATTTTGGATTTATGCAAATTAGGCGTACTTCCACCACTTGGATTTTTTGGACTTTTAGTATGTCATTCTGGGGACCTTATAGAAATGCATTGTGGTGAAAAAAATTCTATTGCAATTTTTTCCAGGTCATATCATATATTTACCAGCCTAGTAGTAGTATGTAGTAGTAGCATGAATATGTTGAGCATGTTGTAGTAGTAGTAGTAGTTTGTAGTAGTATGTAATAGTAGTAGTAGTAGTAGTATAATGTAGTAGTAGTAGTAATATGTAGTAGTATGTAGTAGTAGTAGTATAATGTAGTAGTAGTAATATGTAGTAGTAGTAGTAGTAGTAGTAGTAGTATTCAGTTATTCAGTTATCTTTATTTCCACTAACAATAACAATATGAACATGAATAAACATGATAAATATACATGCACTTTAAAAATAGATGGTTACATAACATGCAAAAAACAAGGCAATGTAGTGGAGGAGATGACCAAAAGGCCAAAAGAGGCCAGAAGCGGTCATCCCCGAGCAAATAAACTTTGTTGCATTAATGAAAAACTAAATAAATAACAAGAAAAGAAACAAAACTGACCATACAAAAAAGACAAGGACAAAAAACAAGAAAGGGGAGGGGTAAGCTCCAGGATCAATGACAAATTAAATTTGCTGATGAATGAGAGCGTATTTATGCTTTCTTCTGAATTCATTTAGGTTTTTGCTATTTTTAATATTATCAGGTATTATGTTCCAGAGGTTTGGTCCGCATGACCCGACTCCTTTAGATGCAAAATTAGTTTTATTTTTCTGCAGGTCATAATTGTTTGCATTTCTCGTGAGATAGTCGTGAATCTTACATCTTGTATTGAAATAGTCATTAAAAATGGATGGAAGGTTACTAGTTGAATATTAATTTTGAACGTAAACACTCCCAGTTCCAATTTGAAAATATCGTATACATTTAGAATATTGAGTTCTTCAAACAATGACATTTAAAGTGAACATTGCAAATGTTTCTAACCGCCCGTTTTTGTAATTTCAATACTCTATCCAGGTAGGTCTTACAAGAATTTCCCCAAACCAAAATTCCATAGTTTAAATACGGCAGAATAAGTGTACAATACAAAGAACGTAAAATGCGTTTCGGAATAAAGTATTTAAGTTTCTTCAGGATACCAACATTTCTAGATATGGTTTTAGAGATGGCACTAATATGTTCTTTCCATGTTAAGTTTTCGTCAATTATAACGCCAAGGAATTTGGTTTTATTCACCCTGGTAAGATTTGTACCGTCAAGTGTAATTGTAATATTATTTTCATATTTGGCAGTGTTTTGACGGGTACCCATAACCATGAAATTTGTTTTACTTGCGTTAACTGATAATTTATTGGCTTTGAACCAATTTGTTACCTCTCGGAGCTCCCTGTTAATTATATCTACCCTGCTTTCAATTTCATTATGGGAATACAAAGATTGTGGTGTCATCTGCAAAGAGGATAAATTCCAATATTGAAGACGTATTTATAATATCATTGATATACAATATAAATAAGAGAGGGCCTAATATTGAACCCTGGGGTACGCCACATCATATCTTTAAGGTCGGATTTGTATGAATTATACAGGGTGAGTCAAAAAAAAATTGACCCTGATTGTGTCCGCCATTTCGAATTTGTAAATAATATATATCTAATATATGTAGTATATGCGGAAAGCTTATTTCATTATCTTTAATTTGCTGCAAAGATCATTCCAATCGGTTAAGTATAGGCCGAACTACAGTCTTTCGAATCAAGAATCTGCAGTGAATAAATAGCCTGATTTTCTTCTTGGACTCTGATTCCTTCGTGAACGCCGTTCATTTCAATGTGAATTCCGTGGACTGAGCGAAAACCGACTACTTGATTCAACGACTGTAGCTCGGTCTATAACCTAACGATTGTGAATTGATGCTTTGCAGTAAATTAAGATAAATAACCAGCTTTCAGATGAACCAAATATGTTAGATATATTACTTAACAAATTCAAATATTGTCAGACCACAATCAGGGGTAAATTTTTTTTTGATCACCTGTAATAAACAAATTTGCTTTCTGTTTAGAAAGATAGTTCTGAAACCATCCAATGCACTCCTCTAAAACCATAATGTTATAACTTATAAAAGCACGATGTCGTGATCTCTCGTATAAAATGCTTTAGAAAAGTCTAATAAGTCAACATATTGTTCATTATGTTCTACGCATTGTTGATTTTTATCTTACTAATCAATAATATGCATATAAGTGGAATGGTTTGTTCTAAAGCCAAATTGTTATTATTTGTATACATTTGTTTTCCAAATAATTTACAACCATCTGTTGAAAAACAAGCCGTTTAGAGTATAAGAGTATGCAATTATTTCTAAAACTTTTATATTTATTTAGTTCTTCTCATGTTGGTGATTTCAGATACTGTTTATATAATTTGTTCTTAGTATTAATACTCTTTTTAATAAGCCCCTTTGTTATCCAAGGAATAATGGATCTTTCTTTATGTGAGGGGTGATTTTTTTAAAGGATGCATTTCAATCATACAGCTCGGTGAAGTTTTGAATGAATTCATTATAATCATCATTGCATTTCCACCATCAAGTATTATTCCATTTTTAAAAAAACTAAAGATAATTTGGATTTGAAATATTAAGTATCTCAGTAAAATTTCGTTGTTTGTGTAAGTATCGGGTTTTTTAACTGGTCTTTGCGTTACTTTTGTTTGGTCTTAAGTTGTTGGGAAGTGATCACTTAATTCTGATATAAGAATGACAGACTCTTGTTCATCTAGGTTAGTAGTAAGAATATTATCAATTAAGGTTGCACTTGTTTCAGTTATTATGTTTGGCTTAGATGGTAGGAATCAATGAATATGTACCTAAGAGGTTTATATAGTCAATGAATGGGTCTCGTGGCTTTTATTCTTTTAGTAGATCAAATTTAAAATCCCCCAGGATGTAACACATTTGTTTTAATTGTGGATTTTCTCAAAAATTGAATATTTCGGCCACTAAAAATTGTCAATAGATGTTATGAGCCTGTGCATACACCTACGATGATATTTTTTATTTGTTCTTGGTGATCTCGATAAAACAAGATTCATAGTTTGGAGTTGCATGGACAAAGATTCGTCCGTACCGGTGATTTCCGGATGTGTGAAATGTACATGCAAACACCCCCCTTTTAACATCCAACTCTATTTGTATATTCTAAATTATAACCAGGGAGCTTATACAATCAACTGGGGCATCTTTCAAATGCGTTTCAGAAAAAACCCATTTGGTGAAATTGTGATGATTGTTTTGAGACATTCCTTAACCTTCTCAAAATTTTATCTGAAGACTTCTAAACATTATATTAATAATAGTAAGTTATGCTCATAAGAATCTGAGATGGAATCATGAATCCGAGAGTCATGAAGTGACATTTCTGTGTAGTACATCCTAGCAAGTATCGTCCTCAATTCTGTTGTTGTGATAGGTAAAAGGATATGTTGAAAATCATATATCAAACATCGAGAATCAAAATCGTTTTTTAATGATTTTTGTATTATCGGCATATACGTTTTCAGAATGATTATGATAATTTACACATGGACCATTACGTTCGTCGTATAACTTTTTACAGTGTTGAGGAAGCAGCTAAATTCATTGAACATATATTTTCCATATTTTCTCTTTGAGCATCAATGATACATTAGAGTGGAAGCTTAATAGTTCACAGCAATCATAGATTGTTAAACATTTTTTTTTGTCTGGACACAACAAACAAAACGAGACATGAACAAATTATTTACAATCAGTAAGAAACAACAGTGTTGTGTTTAAGTGTTTGCGTAAATGTGTAAAAAAGGCCAGTAGTTGGACAGCTAAAGGACCCGCATGGCCCCCATTATTGGTATAATAGGAGGCATGGCGCATCTAAATGAGTTTAAGTGTTATTATTTTAAAGGCATGCAGGGGTGATAGACATCCAGGGGTGTGAGAATCAGTCGCTTAATCGGTAATACAAACGGACTTATTTGGAGATTAACTTAACGCTCAACAGGGTACATAAAAGTAACTATGTAGCATCAATAGCAGTCATCAATAGTAGTCAAAATTAGAAATTGTAACCATGAATTAAGATTCTATGACTTCCAAAAAAGTAATGCGTAAGTTTACATAAGGTACAATTTGTCATTATTGTATTAAGAGCGTTTGCACTTGAAAACCATGCATAATATAATGTGAAGTGAAGGAAGTCGGAACCAGGAGATTATAGTGCAGAAAGTTATAATTGCAATTGTCACAGTTTGGTGAATAACCAGAGAAAGATTTATAAGCAACAATGGCACAATAATATGTGACAGTTAGATTGGTCAAAAACCATACCGTAGTTCCTTTCCCCTAATTGTTGTTCTGGTACTTTCAACTTGCTTCTTCGTTTAATGACAGCATTACGAATGTTGTAATTAGTGAAATTAAAAAGTAGGCTCTGTCTACCTGCTTGGTTTGGTTTTCAAACTCTTATGGGTACGATCTATGTCTTTGTAATCAACGTAATTCCTAGTCTCTGCTCTGCCATGTCTTTAACAAGTTAAGTTGTATCTTCTCCAGTAGATTCAGGTATTCCGTTTCCTCAGGAGTTTACGTGTTTACTGTTCCAGATTCTTCAAGTTGTAGTAGTAGTATAATGTAGTAGTATAGTAGAGTAGTTAAATATGTAGGTAGTACGATAGTATTATGTGGAAGATAGTTATTATGTAGAAGTAGTATATGTAGTAGTAGTATATTGTAGTAGTAGTAGTAGTGAGTAGTAGTATTGGTATAAGTAGTGATAGTAGTAGTGGTAGTAAGTAGTAGACCATATTACTATATTGGATCAAATCGGCCAAAAAGGCATACTTCGTCCTCCCAAGTCCAAATGGACACCAAATAAACGTTTTCTAAAAGCATGTTTATCCCTCTTTTATAACCATAGCAAGCATTTGATCAAAAATAATCTTAACTATTTTAATTATTTTTTTATTTTGAATGTAGGGTTTTTATTGAATCAACTGTATAGCGCATGAGTAGCAAATTAGTAATACATTACGAGTACAAAAGGTTGTAGTGATAGATAGGAAACCCTGTGAACGTGATTTCTTAATGCCGCACATGCTTTTGCGGGAGGGGGATCTAGACAAAGATTACACAAAGATCAATAGTCATATATTCACATCAGGTTGAAAAGTTTTACCAACATTATTTTGTATACATAGGCCCTAAGGACCCAAAAGGTATATTTCTTTTTAAATTAAGGTATAATGCTAAACCTTTAAAAAAGTTATAACATTTAAGATAGTCAAAACTATTAATTTATTTTAATCCTATGAGGGCCACAATAATTTGCACCATTTTTATCAAAATCGGAGCAACTTTTAAACTTGACCCGTTCACAACTGAAATTAAGCCTTTTTATTGATTGTTGCTGTTTTTAAAGGTCCCAGGAAATGAGATGATAAACCTACTCCAAATCTTTTAGGGGACATTCCATTCCAATAACAGGGCCAGAAAAAAGAATACACTACCAGTGACATCATTAGTGATCATTATTGATTTTCAGTCAGTGTCATGAATAGATTCACACCAGTCACCTGGAATTTTCTATTACTCTCTCAAAAATCAATATCACCCCAATTGATGTCATCACCAACCCAAATATTGAATGCTTTCCAGCCCCTCCTTGTAGACTTGACAGAAACCACATCAATTCTATTTGCATTTCCTGGGACCTTTAACGTGTGACTCCAAGACTTTAAGATATACAAACTATACATTTTTGGAATGGGATAGCTTGCTATATGTCAAATTTCTCATTATTCGGCTATCGAAGGAATGTCAAATTCTTCATTATTCGGCTCTCGAAGGAATGTCGAATTCCTCATTCGGGTAACGAAGGAGTGTAAACACTAATTGGAACCCATATGTCAGACCCTTTTCCACAGTAATAAAGCATCTGTGACATAACAAACTATTCCTAATTTTACATATATATCTATATATATTTGCAAGGGGAACATTTTGACAACATTTTGAACAAAAGTCGGGCAAGTTTTTAGCGGTTGACCCCCCAATAGTTCCAAATAGTTTACCTTTTGACTTATTTGGATATAGCTGACCCCCATATGTAACCGCAACAGTTTGAGGTCAAAGGTCATGAAGGGGTAATTTGAACTTATTGCAACAAAATAATCTACATATTCATTTGTCACTATACCCATATACTGTGTACACAATGATTACTGAGCAAGGGCACACATGTGACTCCGACATGTAAAATGTCATCTAGGGGTAATTTTCAGTCACTGTAGGTCTATAAATCAATGGATTTTAAAGAAAATTGGAAGGAGTGGAGCTTTGAAACTTCCTTCACACATGTGAGGTCAAAGGGGATCTTAGGGTCATGTTGGTTAGGCGGGGACATAATTACGCACTACTCCAATCAGAGTGCTGCTTCAATTATGAGCAACCAGTGGTGGAGATTCTGCGTTCTTTCATTGTTCGGGGGGAGGCTTTATTCACGAATGGATAGGAACATCTCTGAAAAATGAAATAATTGCAGGGGGGAATCGCCCCACTGAAAAGGATGTATTACAAGCCTTTAGGTTCACCAAGTGTATTGAAAATTAATGTAACAATTACATAGGGGAGATTTCACGGAAGAATAGAGAACAAAAACCTATCAATTTATGTATGTGTCCATTCATATGTGGAATTCGGTTATTATTTACGGGCTAAAAAATCCGATACATGTGAGGTAGTATCAAGAGTAGGTTCATTTCTCAATAGAATTTTCCTCGTCGACTTGGGACCACACAGCCTAAGGACCGAGTGTACCTCGACATGGACAATAATTCCTAAGCACTGGTAGTACGTCCCATCGGGCTGGGAACTTAATTACTAAGGATCGATATTCCACCTGGACACTTACGTTCTGAGGATGTAGTCCAAGCAAGATCATTGACGCTAACCCTAAGGAAATATAGTCCAAGCTCTGACAGGGCATTAATTCCTAAGAAAAGAGAGTCCGCCAAATAAACTGCACCAATAATCCCTAAGGTCTATAGTCCACGTCGGAATCGGACACCGATCCCAAAGGAGCTGCAGTCCACTTTAGCAGGGCATTAATTCCTAAGGACTAATAGTCTGCTACCTCAACATGGAAACTAATTCCTAAGGTCTATAGTCCAGGTCGGAAGTGGACCCTAATCCCTAAGAGCGATTAGTTCCCCCCCTGACAGGGCATTAATTCCAGTAACTAGAGTATGCCTACCTTCGGACTTTGAAAAATATATTCCTAAGGTCTTTATAGGTCCCATGTCGGAATTGGACCCTAATCCCTTAGGAGCGATAGTACTCCTATAGTTCCTAGCTTTGCACACCCCCGGACTATTATTTATAGGAATGTTAGTTCCTACAAGTGGGAATTGAAAAAGTCCGAAGGGACTATCAGGCATTAGGAATAAATATCCAAGTCCGACATGGACTAAAAGCCTTAGGAATTAGTGTCCATTCCGAAAGTAGGGACTATTAGTCCCTAGGGATTAATGACCATAATCAGGGGTGGGACTATCACTCCTTAGGGATTAGGGGTCCAATTCCGAATGGACTATAGACTGTAGGAATATTGTACCCATGTCTGCAAGCGGTAAGCAGACTATAGTCCTTAGGAATTTAATACCCTGCCCAAGTGGACTGGAGCTCCATAGGGATCGGTGTCCGATTCCGGATGTGGACTATAAGTCCTTGGGAATTATTGTGCATTTTGTTTGTATTTGGGCGGACTCTCATTTTTTAGGAATGGTGCCATGTCAGAGGTGGACTATATTTCCTTCGGGGTAGCATCCATGTCTTGCGTGGACTACAATTCCTAAGAAAGTAGTGTCCAAGTCCAAGGTGGAATATGATCCTGGAAATTAATGTCCAAAAGGCCCAACGTGGACGGACTACCAGCGCTTAGGAATTATTGTCCATGTCCTGGTACACTCGTTCCTTAGGAATATGTGTCCAAGTCCGAGGAAGAAGTAAAAGGAATTCTATGAGAATGAACATTTCACTCTGATATTCATCCATTAAAGGTGCTTTGTTCCGATCGTATTATGGGGACCATGATTTACCGGACCAGAATATAAATTTGATATAGATGAAAGGCCGAGTTTTCTACTGTCGGTTAAATGATTTCTTTCTCCAGATATAGCTAAAAAACTACCGTTTTAAATGGTTAACAATCAATATAGCAAGTATAGTGAATAGGCCATTGCACTATGCATTATCGCGTATGGCATCAAAACCGCAAATTTGTTTCCCACGGTACTTGATAGTCAGTGTGTAAAAGTGTCAGGCTCCCATATCTAATAGAGAACACGATAGGCAAAAAATCGGAACAAGCACCTTTAAAATATGTTTCAACATCCAGTGTTGTAAGTTTTAGTAAGAGAAACATCATTTGTTAACATGCATAGGATTTGTAGCCTTAAAATAATAACCGAGTACATACTATTATTACACCTTATAAATATTCATGAGATAATAGGCATAAATCCTTATATTTCATTGGTCAATTGCGCTGGACACAGGGATGATAAATTGAGCTATCAGTGAATTTGAGCTATTTCCCATGCGGTATTTTTTACTACTTTCCCTATATCATCGTACCCAGGCAAAGTTATCTATGGTAGCATTAAGTCATGCATTTTAGTTATTACGGTTCTCCAAGAAAGAAGGAACTTACTCCGTTGTTAACAACAACAACAACAAAAATGGCCGCCGCCAGTAGTCGGTCAGCGTCTTGACAGACGACGAAATTGCTGCGTTAATACAAAATAAAGATGCACAAAACACGCGATTTGTCGTCCGGAAGGCTGTGAACATCTTTTCAGGCTACTGTACGGAGAAAGGAAGTTCTCTCACTGAAGCGTTAAATTGTGCAAACTTGGACGAGTTGTTGGAGTGATTTTACGCCGAGGCCCGAGGTTCGTAAACGGGATGGCGATTTCTATGCAAAGAAAAGCTTACAGTCAACACGATATGGTCTCCAAAGGCACTTTGAAAAAAATATTATCTCATAAATATTTATCAAGGTGTAATAAAACAAATACTGCATGCTATGTCGGGGAAATAGTGCAACTATTTTTCCCTCGGTACTGGCTACAGGCCTACCACCCCTCACCCTTCGGGTTCGGGGTGGTAGGCCTGTAGCCAGTACCTCGGGAAAATAGATTGCACTATTTCCCCTCCAACCATGTAGTATTTGTATACTACTACATACTACTACTACTATAAATACTACTACTACTACACACTACTTCTACATATACTACTACATACTACTACTAGTACTACTACATACTACTACTACATACTACTACTACTACTGCTACATATACTACTACATACTACTACTACTACTACATACTACTACTACTACTACATACTACTACTACTACTAATACTACTACTACATAATACTATTACTACTTCTACTACATACAACTACTACTACTACATATAATACTATTACATAATACAACTACTACAACATACAACCCACTACTACTACATACTACTACATCATACTACGACTACTACTACTAATACTACTACTTCATACTACTACTACTACAGTACTACTACATATTACTACTAATACTACTACTAGTATACTAGTACTACATACTACTACATACTACTTCTACATACTACTAATACATATACCCTGGGAGCTAGCAGACATTTGTAACAAGTGCTGGAAATTGTGCCTCAAGGGGAGAGGAGGGGGCCAAGACAAAGTTTGTACATGGGTCAAATTTTTAATCGACCCAATCATGTTGAAAAGTGTACCGCATTATGTGTCTAACCATAAGGGTTCAGAAAAGGTATAGTTTGTACTATCTACAGCCTAAAGTTTCGGAGGTATAATCTAAAAACAGCAAAAATCAATAAAAGGGTCAATTTCAGTTGAAAAGGGGTCAAATTTGGAAGTTTGGGGAAAACGTTGGGGAACAAAATTTCGCCCTAACGTCTTAATTAGTGTATAACAATAGCCAATTTCCCCTAACCTGCTACACAAGCTAATAATAATAATAATAATAGCAATAATAATAATAAAATAATAATAATAATAATAATGCTTATAATAATAATAATAATAATTTTAATTAATAATAATAGTATAAAAACAACCCTTCAAAGAATAATCATATAGAAACTTATTTGTTTTAACACATATAACATATAGGACTAGTGCCGATATATCTCCGAAGAACAAGTATGTTACTGCCTCATAGAGTCGATGACTTCGGAGAGAATGCTTAAAATTGATAAACATCTGTCCAGAAATCCAGGTATCTAAGGAAAATGCTAAATTTTAGCCACTACTGTTTAATTTTATGTCGTATTATTCTTTGTGAATTTATGTGATTATTCTATATTGCTATTAAATACTATCACCTCAACTTACTTACAAAAGGTTAAGTTTTTGTAGAGAGAAAAACGGATTTCTCGCATCGTTTGTTTTCACAATTTGGTATTTTTTTAAAAGGAAATCTTGCCGTCAAACTTATAGAAATTTGCTGTGATGCGAATTCGTTAAGCGAGTGTAAGTAAGTATTTGGAAAGCAAATCATTACAATTTAATAATTTTACCGAGAAAGCTGGCCTTTATGGTAGGTCTTCTCTGGAAATAGGGCCTATATCCATGTCTCTTCTCAAAACATCTGAATCTGCATCGGTATTACCTGAAATCTATATATGTGAAAAGAAAATGTAATTTATACTAGTTGGATGTACTACCAAGTAGTTATGAATGATAATAACACAAAATAATAATACATACATATTCGGACACAGAATAAAGATTTATAGGAAGCCTTTATAAACATCACAAACGTAAAACATTGTTGACCAGAATCTGCAAATCTAGGTTTATTTTATTTTAATACACTTAAAGGAAATATGTCATGATTCATGAATATTTGGAAAATTTGGTCTGGATGGAAAGCTTAAAGGGGGATGGTCGATTTAAGATATGAAGTTTTCATTTGAAAGATTAGGCTTCACTCCAAAACTCCATCTGTAAAGTTTCGCGACGATATTTCGATCCGTTTTGATGCGAGAGCTAAAAACGTGATTTTGTATGCCCCATAGAGTACTGTGTAAAATTAATATTGGTCGACCAAAATGGGACACATTTTCGCTCATAACTTCCAAACCAAAACAGCCTTTGGCTCTAAGATTTCACAGGGTAAATGAGAAAAATTAGCTTTCCTCTGTCCCAAAATGTGACCACTTCTGGTAAAATCATGGGCTTCTGGGGACGAGGCTATTTAGCATCGGGCATGGAAGCCTTTAAAGTACCGTAGATTATCATATAATCACAATACGTTGAAAATTGTCCACATTAAGTTTGATATTTCCCTTTTAATTTCCCGCCCAATAGCTTACTCGAAAACGATTCCGACAAATCCACATCGCAGGCAAATGGTGACGTCAAAGTGATGACCACCATAATTTACGTCGTTGTGACCATCATAGCGCAGCGTTGCCACTTCAATAATAATTAAACACAACGAAATGAAACAAATATGTCATTCTGTAACTTTTTTTTCTAATTTCATTATTACTTTCATTAATCCATCATATTACAGTGTCAGCAATAACAATTCGAGTAAACACGATGTTTTGGTCATCACTTTGACTCACGAGTTGGGCGCTTTTGATCAATGAAGCCGTGGCGAAAAATCCGCCCGTTTTCTTCGTTATGTCAAAAAGCAAAAATTAAAATGCCTCTATTTTGTTAATTTTACTCAAATTGTATGTATTTTTTTTTTTAAAAAAAAAAAAAATGTATGTACATATATTTTGAATTTCAGTCAAACTGACTTGCAAAATCTTGACATATTTCCAGTAAAGATTTAGTGTGTTCATTATAACGACCTTTGAGTGTACAAGTGTGTTACTACCACATAGTCAATGGCAGCAGAGAAAACACTTAAACTCATACATTCAGAAAATATGTCAAAAATGGTAAATTGTCAGTTCAACTATTAAATTGTATTTATGTTTTTATTTAAGAATTTATTTGATAATTTTACTTCAAACTTTATGTCATTTGTGAAAGCTAAAATTTTATTTCATATAGGCCTTTCTCCGAATAGGGCCTATAGCTCGTGTTTTCTCAAAGACATTCAATTATGACCTGCATTTGACCTAATATCCAATAAATGTGAGAACATGTGTAATTTACCTTAAATAGCCATATAAATATTCTGCAACAACTTTACTCAGTACAAATAACCGTTAAGTGTTTAAAGCTGACTTTAAGCCATACTATTAGATAGATTGAAGGAATTAAATATTTCTAATAATTATTTTGCTATACCATTTTATGATAATGTTTTAAGTAGGGGTTAGTTGTACGTGGGTAATCACCAATTACAATGACTGGTTTATTTTGTAAGGATATTAGATAAAATTTTCAATGTAAGAACATTCAATTTTTTTAAGTTTAAATGTAAAAAAGAATCCCAACTTGTGACATTTAAAAGTAACTCGAACCCCACTCACTTGGGTTCATTGTATCAAGTGTATGTCGAGGCGTGTGCATTTCCTTTATTTCCTTTTTCTATTTGTGTGATTTATCATTGCATGTGTCTTGTTGTTGTTTGTATGTGTGTGTGCGTGTGTGTGCATGTGTGTGCGTATGTGTGCATGTGTGAGTGCATGTGTGTGTGCGTGTGTGTGTGTGCATGTGTGGGTGCGTGTGTGTGTGTGCATGTGTGGGTGCGTGTGTGTGTGTGCATGTGTGGGTGCGTGTGTGTGTGTGCATGTGTGGGTGCGTGTGTGTGTGTGCATGTGTGGATGTGTGGTGTTGTTTCACTTTCTTAAATCACTCAATCTTACAAAAATCACATTTATGTACAAAACAATCTAACAAAATTACACAAATAGCACACCAGCTGTACACTGTGTGATTTTGTGAGATTCAATGGCGTTAGGGTTAAGTTAATTTATTGTACAGGCTTTACTTGAAATTTTACCTATGAAATTTTACTTTTATGAATATAATTTAAAAATTTAAAAAAAACTCTTATTATGACCTGAAAATGTTTTGGTCTTCAGGAACAATGAACAGTGGTAAATGTCCGGTGGACAATCATCACTAGGGCTAGTAACTGGAGTGCAACATTACTACAACAGTCTTGAATTAATATTTTGTGGAGACGAAAACAAATGTTGAAAAATTTGGTTATATTTCCGACAAAGGAAATTCAATAACTTTACCTTGTAATATGTTGACGCAGCACTCTATGCTGCGCTTTTTGATTGTTATCAGTCAGTTGCGGGATACGTTTTCGCGGTAGGAACTGAAAATCTCCTCTGGGTACTTTTTTTCCTCTTTTGCTTCTTGACCCTCCGCCTATGGTAGAAATGTTCAAAACACATTGAAAAACTCTCTGCGATCTTATTTATACCAAGGGGTTGCATTTTCCGCTTTTGATGTGTAAAACAACAACCGCAAATTACCTCAAAAGCTCTCAAACACTATTGAAATCTTCGCCATAAAAAAAAAACAAATTAAAATAAAAACACCTCTCAGGACTCGACCTGGTTGCATTTTATAAATGTACGTCAGAGAGACCTTCCCAGATAGCATTACAAAGTTGGGAAATGTTGGCCCAACCACACGCGATGGTTGGCCAACGTCGACAAGTGACGTCGGGCCAAAGTCATTTTGTCCGTCGGTCACACGATGGACATGCTAGTCGTTTTTTGGACGTTGGAACCAATGTTTTGCCATCATTGGGCCAACGTTATCCCCACCATAAAAAACGATGTTTTTCCATGTTATAAAATCACTAATTGGGCTCCATGAATAAAAAAAACTTTTCCCATGGTTTTTCACACTTCATACACCAGTATAGTTCCTAGCTTATGTTTAGGTATATTATTAATATAGTAACTGAAAATCGACTTACCGCCTTGACCGGATTCGAACCTGGGACCTTGGTATTAGATCTGACGACTATCCAATTGAGCTAACTTGTCCTGCGTGATTATCAAAGGTCAATGATAATAATCAATGTCAAAGCTTCAACAGTATAGAAACACACATTAAGTGAAACTACAGACTCATAAAAATGGCGAAAGTACGTCACAGAGCTTCACAGAGGTGAACAAACCCCGAAAAGCCAAGGAATCCCTGTATCACTGTGAAAACAAAGTGCACAAATCGCAAAAAATAGAGTCACTGCAATGCCATATTTTTTATTTTTATGCACAATGTTTCTAAGCATAGGGCCCCTATTTTTGCTGAAAGCTCGGTCCGTTTTTTTTGGCTAGAGGCCTATAATTCCTTTATTAATTAGGCCTAATTAGAATAGTTAGCCTAATTATAGTATGCGGGACAACATATTGCCACAACGTTGGCCTGCCGACCACCAAACGAGCAGTTCCCCCACCATTTTCCCAACTTCACCCTGACGTTGGCTTACCAGCCTAAACGACATTCCTCCACCATTTTCCCAACATCGGCCCAACGTTGTGGCCTGCCGAACAAAAAACGCCCAGTTCCCCCCCCATTTTCCCAACTTCTCCCCGATCACACGTTGGCTTGTCGACCCTCCAACTCATTTCCCCACCGTTTTCCCAACGTCGCCTGGATTTTTGGTTTGCCGAACGCGACCGTGACGACGTCGGCCCGACGTCAGTTTGCTATCTGGGTTCCGCTAGACAGAAGGCGGTTGACGACAGCGTCTGTTTTTTTATACCAATATCCCACCTTATTAACCATCTGTATTCATTCAAGACCCCTGACAGGCTTAATGTTTCGGCGCGGGCGCGGGAGCAGGCGCGGGCGCGGGCATACAAATGCAGGATTCTCGGGATTATATGGTAGGCCGTTGCGTCCAAAACCATGGTTTTTCTGGGGCATTGCCTGAAACCCGTCGACCAATTTCTGTCCATATTGGTCAAAATAATGATTTTTAAACAAAAGTGGACACTTTGGGTAAGGTTGCCCGAAGGTGGGGGGTGGGATAGGACATGCCAACGGCTAAGTAAAAGCAACAGATCTACATCAACTTCCCGGCGTAAACCCCGAGTGCTAGGTCTTAGTTAGACGTAACGATCTGAGGGGTCGCTCTTACGTATATAGCTGAAAACCATCGGAGGTCACAACACGTGCTTATATTAGGCCTGGTCAAAATTTTCAATCTAAAGGCCGTTATTATTTCAGCAGGTTAATCCCTAACCTCGACGGAAATGTTACGTCAATAATTTTTTCTTAATTACCATACTAAGTCGTTTGAACGAAGGTGTACGAGCCGATTTAGTAATGTCAATGAGACAGAGACTGCTATAATAACATGCACGTAGCAGTTCCCCAAATTTAAACCGTTTGGAAATCCCCCATGCGCCCAAATTGAGCAAGTTGTGTCTTTCCTCCCCCACCCACCCCCAGGTTTTTGATGGTTCCATGTGTTTTCGGCTCCTTGTTGTTTCAATGGTTGATGACCATTGCCTGGAATCCAAATGGGCCATTTGTCCAGAATGGTCAAAACAGATGTATTTTTATCAAAAGTGGCCAATTTGTTAGTTTTCGCCGGAAGGTTTTTGGATGGTTCCTCCCGGTGGTTTTGTTGGCCGCTGCTTTGTGTTTCAATGGTGCGGGTCATGGCCTGGCCTTCGATTAACTATTTTGTGCACTTCAAAATGGTCAAAAAAAATTATGGACACTTTGAACTGGTTTTCATATGGTTTCTGAATGGTTCGCCACCAGTTTTCTTCCTCGGTTCCTTGTGTATCATGGTGTTGAACATTGCCCTGGGAAACACAAATCGGCTAGTTTTTGGTCTAAAGGACAAAAATAATGCTTTTTGTTTTAAAACAAAAGTTCTGGACACTTCTGGAGGTTTCTTGGAAGGTTTTTGGATGGGTCCATGTGTTTTCGTCTCCTTTGTGTTTCAATGGTGATGACCCTTGCTGTGGACCGCTCCCAAATTTTTTGCCATTTCTGTCGTGTCCCAAATGGTCAGCATAAGAGGGGGGGGGTCAAAATAATGATTTTTTTTAAAACAAAAGTGGACACTCTGGAAGTTTTCTCCTCCCGGCAATTTGTGAGATTGTGTTCCCGTTGTTGTTTTGCCTGCTTTGTTTTCAATGGTTTTTTACCGATACGCAAGAGCTGCGTAATTCGAATCGAGCAAGAACTGCGTTATCGAAGGCTGTGTTATTCCGAATCCAGCAAGGAGCTGCATGATTCCGAATAGAGCAAGAGCTGCGTTATTCCGAATTGAGCAAGAGAGCTGCGTTATTCGAATCCAGCAAGAACTGCGTTATCGAATTGAGCAAGAGCTGCGTTATTCCGAACTGCGCAAGAGCTGCGTTATTCGAATTGAGAAGAGATGCGTTATCCGAATCAGCAAGAGGGTGTTATTCCGATCAGAAGAGCTGGTTTTCGAATATATCAAACAGCTGTGTTTTCCGAATCAGCAAGAAGCTGAAGTTATTGAATGACGAAAACAGGTACGTTATTTTGAAACTGCGTTTTAGTGATAGAGCAATAGTGATAGAGAGTCAGGAGCGAGTAAGTGTCGAATAAGGGGAGTGAGTGAGTGGGGGATTGCGGGGTAGGCCTATGTGTAGTTGAGTGGGTGCCAGCGTGAATAATTTCAATCAACAGGAGTGATTTACCTTTTGGTGCACTGGCACTTAGAAATTTTATCGTGAGCTAAATATTCGTATTTTTTTCCACCGGGCAAATATGGAAATGTTCCGTAAACACACATTAATTTCATTTTTCCACACATTCTTTTTAGGTCACACATGTCTGGGTCAAAATCCATTAATATATGAGTTCCAGACTTAGATCAAGCCAGGAAATGGTCCCTAAATGGCTCCTTTTACTCATATCATTTGAAACTTCATTTTTTATACCTGATTAGAGAAAAAAAAAACAACGTTAAAAACCCAATGTTATGTCTGAGATGAAGACCGTTAACCCTAGTCTTGGGGGGGGGTGGTGCAACCCCGTTAAGGTTTTTTTTGTTAGGTACAGTGTGTCCAATAAAAAAACGAACCCTATAAAAAGTGCCCTCTTTTTTACAGTTTCAAAAATCTACTTTTTTTTAAAAAGTGTGATTCGTTAGCTTTCCAAAATCCAAAAACAAAACAAAACAAAAACAACAACACAAAAATAACAAACAAAAAACCCAAAAAAATACAAAACAATCTTCTGCAATCGGAAATGTGGTTATGGATTATGGCCAATTAAAAAGGTACACTTTTCATTTTGTCCAGGGACAAAGGGTGTGGGGTTTGGTGAAGGTTTTGTTCTTTTATTGATCCTTTCTTTCTCTCTTGTTGCTTTATTGATTTTTTCCCTTTAAGGTCTGGTCTATTATGTGTCTTTATTGGTTTTCTTATTGTAAAACAAGTCATAATCACTTTTCGGAAAGACGGTTGCTTGTTGGCTATGAGCAAACATCTACGAAGCCAAAGGAAAACACCGCGGTTCAAGTTAAGGCAAGCTAGCTTGCAAGGATGAAAAATCTAGAAATGCCTAAACCCAACATTCATTTTCAGGACTACCACTCTATTCTAAAAAGAGATTATGACTTATATCATAAAAAATAAGATCAAGTTAATAAAGAAAGACCTGAGGGGGAACAAAACATATAGACAAAAGAAAAGAAAAATGAATGAAAGAACGAGAACAAACACTTCACAAAGCCCCCACTTACCCTATGCCCGGGACAAAATGAAAGGGTTCCCTTTTAGTTGGCCTTAACTTCATTACCCCATGTCCGATTGGAAAAGTTTTTGGTTTTTGGAGCCAGCGAATCACAGCTTTCAAAAATGTCCTGATTTTGACACCACATTAAAATGTTTTAAAAACTGTAAAAAATAGCGGCACTTTTAGGTTCGACGTATTTTATTGGGACACCAATGTACCATATAAACGATTTTTCCCGCAAATCGTTTATGTAATGGTTTTGGGTCTTTTGCACTCATTTCAGCAAAACAATGAAACAGTCGGTGGATGTATGGGGTAGGATGGGGTATGTGGTTAGGGTGAGCCGTCAAAAATAGCAAGGTCATAGTTTTTACGTGATATAAAGAAGTGAAATGCGCGCGAAGAGCGCAGAAAAATTTGGTGCTGGTTTTTGTTAACTTTTGTATAGGTCGGGGGGAGCTATTTAAAGGTGCGTGTTCGATTGTCATATTGATTTTGATATTGAAGATGAAAATGCAGTAATTTTTCTCATTGTCGCTCTGCCAATTTGAGCCATTCAAATCTTTTCATTCCCGATAGAAACAAAAAACCGCGTTTAGTGGTTAACCAGCGATATTAAATACCTGTACAGTATTGAATAGGCTTGCAAACAAATTTTGTTTCTCACTGCGTGATTGAGGGGTGTATGTGCAAGTGCCAGGCTCTAGTATCAAGTAGAGAACACGTACAATAATCGGGGAACAAGCACCTTTAAATCAGGAATAAATTCATTATCATCGAAACAGAAGATTAATTTACACAGAATAAAGACACACATTAACAAAAATTTTGTAATACAGTTACGTTGCAACCTAGGCCAGTAGTACTGATTAATTCTATCCCAACATCTTCAAAGACGGGTGGTAAATGATTCTGTGTAAATGCGCGCGAAATGTGCCGTTTTCCAATAAGAATGTTTTTAGAACAAAAAAGTATAATGTCCGCTTCAGTTTGACAGTTTTGTTGTAAAAATGGGCAACCCGACCCCCCCCCCCCCTACCGCCAGTACCTAATGATTTTATGCTCGTTTCAGTTGTTACCTAATGCCCCGGAATTGAAAAGACTTAATCTTAATGGTACGAAGTTTGTGTATTTTGTTATACTATTTGTTTGGACGTAATGTGTAATTGGTTTCAAGAACTTGGTTTACGTTCCAAAACAAACATTTAATAAAATTACAACAAATTTACGATTATACTTAATTGTAAAAAAGAATGTCACTAATCTCCACAGGAAGCGTTGCAGTTCAACGATGATCTGTCCTCACAGCGAAGAGTTACAAATGGACAGCATGCAAAGTCACAATTATAAAATACTCAGGTAATATTCCATTGGAATCTTCTCAGTCCTGATAACTTTTGTCCAGCAGCAAGACGACAAGGTTAAATAAGTCCCTCGACGGCAATAATGTTCCCCCCCAGTATATCAGTCCAGGATATCACCACGATTGCCTATCTGTCCAAAATTTGGATCCTATTGTGATACCAGCACTTCGGCTTCAAAGACGACAGTTAGAATAATTACAGCAATAGGCTCACATGAATTGAAAATAAAGACATCGGGTACTGTGTGGAGCATAAATCTACCTAGTGTAGAGAAAACTAGCTATTACCATACGTATAGCTGACTAAAAATGATGACAAATCTTCTGGTCAAGTTCTCCTTCATATATACACAATATTTCATAAAGATTTCCCTAGTTAAAAATAGATTATTACCTTGAACAAATCATGCATAAAAAAAAACAATCTTGCATAAGCTGACCAATAGACATCCACATAAATTACTTCATCTGAATCACATAACTTTCCGTATAACTTTGTGGGGAATTCCTGATATTACAATGTTTTGATTCAGAGCCTAAACAAGTTGACTCAGTTTCTACAGTTTACCATTCTTGGGGGAAGGAATTTCCCCCCTTCCTCTGTTGCACAATCTAAACAGGTGCACTTATCAAAAACAAACTAGGTATTCCCTTCTCTCTCCTTTATAGAAACACATACTTTTTCCGTGAGACATCTTTTCTCAAATAAAATTGTAAGGAATAATTACTATTTTTAATCAGAAACAATGGAAGGCCAATATAAACATATTTCACACAAAAGAAGGTGAAAATCAAGTTTAAGGTTTGTTACCTAGTGCAGAAAGACTTTGTTGCACAAATTGACAGTATTATGTTTTCTTTTTAATCAAACTTCACTTCGTGCTTGAAATCATTTAAGCTTAGTTACACGATTACGTCATTTTATGGATATGTTGTTTTTATTCCTTTTCATAAAAATTCTAAAATTCAAAATTTAAAAACATAAAAAAAAATCGAATTTTCATTTGTATAGAATATTGGGGAATAGTGTTTACATAGGAACTTTAAAAATTTTCACCAATTCAATAAATGGGTCTTCAGAGATGCTTATTTCATGAAAAAAATAGACCCATTTTCACCCAAACAACCCCCCCATCACACTTTGGGGGTCCTCGTGCTTCTTAGAGTTATGATATCTAAATTTACATATGAAAAAAGAGTGGTTCCTCGTGAATCGAACCCGGGACCTCTCCACCCCAATCCCTTGATAACTCATACATACCCATCCCCCGGGGTGCATGTCAACCATATAGTTCCTGGACGCGCTTGGTGGAATTCCGCGGCCGAAGCAGAGGTTTATATGGGTCCCAATGGAAATGAGTCTATATGGACGTGCCGCAAACATGGGTTCGAATTTTGAACCCATTGGTATTCATGGGTCTTTTTTGGTGTGTAAATTGCGTATATTTATGGTATACCTGCACAATCGGTACATCAATCGTCTAATGCTGCATTGGATGGTACCGTCGCAAATATTCGAATTCTCGTACTAAGCTTGTGATCGGGTTGACCGATGTAATTAATTGTAGATTCCCTGTACTAAGGCCCTAGCTCCTATAGAAATGCGACGGAATAAACCGCGACCTCGTAATGAGACTGTGAACCACTGATGCGTATACCATTGAAACAAGTTTCAATGGCCACGGAGTACAATGGCCAGGACACGGGTCACCCGACGCTGAAAAATCCCTAAAATTCCCAATACCATCTTTTATACACGAACTGAGAACAGTTTTTAATTTTTTGGAGGCATTGAGATTTTCTGTAGACGATATGTTAGTAATTGGGTCAATTTAAAAAAAGTCCTCAGCTAATATTACTACGTTGTGTCCACCTCAATATAGATGGTCACCGAAATACAAAGTAAAATAGATCCCTCAGCGATCCTTGATGCCAAAACGCGCTGAAACGCTGTTAGGCGCAGCCCAAATCGCGCACGTGTTTTAGGCGTCACACCATATTGTCTCTGCCTCCCACCTGCGTCAGACAGACAAAACAGACTTCTACACATCGTCACGCAAAATAATTTTCGCGAATGACCTCTTACTCTGATACGAAAGTACAGTTGTTTTGGTTAAAGATTAGAGCGTTTGCCGTAATATTCCTCGGAGTTGTTAGTTTACGTGAGTTCATTTATCGAGATCTAAATAATTCAAAACCAATCCTACTTTCGGCAGCCGGGGTTAACCTTTCCCTGGACCAGTGGTAGTTATGATTAATACCCTTGGGAAAATTGATAGCTGCTTTGCGTCATAATCCTACAGTCTAATTCATTGCTATTCTGTATTTTTCTGATTTTTTTTTCTTATTTTTACCTTTTTCTCGGAAGTCCTGGCGCCTTTTCAAGGGCTATTTCTGTTTAAAGCTGGGTCTCCTCTATCGATGTATATGATATCGCACCTATCAAATTACAAATGCCAGGGTAAAATTGAAGTTAGCCGCCGCACTTGTAATTTGATAGTTCACCACACAGCTCAAATTACAAACGAAATGCCTATACGCCTTGGCCGTCACTGCACACGCTTCTCACAATCAGTAAATTATCATATGTCTTCTCCTGTCGCTCTCATTTCACACATATCGGCAAAACAGTTGGTTGACTAGGTTCACTGATTGTCTTCCATTCATAAAATATAATTCCAAACCCCCCGTCCAAAATGTTAAATTTATATCGCACTCGACTGTTTTGCATCCGACTGTCTGATGATTTCACGCTTCTCAGTGTGAATTTTTTTTAGCGAGTCTGACTTACTTGTACTCATACGAGCGGGCGCCGCGCACAGTAGACTAGACTTGATCTTGCAAATCTTTGGACGTGGCACGATCAGTTTGTAGAGATCCCATATGGTTTCATTCTTTTGGGGTTTTGTGGGCAGATTTTGGCAAAGGTTAGCATATATATTCTTGAAATCGATGCAAAGAAGTTAGCAAAAATCTAGAAAAAATATTAGAACGTCTCAGGGGGTGCGTGACGCTATTTTTAAGGAGGGGAACCACTACAATCAAAATCGAAACTCTTGAATGACTCGTTTTAGCCAAATGACGTTCTGATTTTCAAGTCACGCGGCAGCGTTTCATGAATAATTAGAAATTCAATCTGGGTCCCTTCTAGCCCAGGTTCCCGGGCAAAGTGTAAGCCGTTGCTGGTATCCAAGCCTATGCTTTATTCCGTCAAAAAGGGCCAGACGGGTACCAAAGTCGTCAAATTCCCTTTGATACCCTTGCTGCTGAAAGATACATTCATTAAAACAGCAGACTGGCGCGGCCTAGGCCCTATTGGACTTCCGGGTCATGTCACCTAATTGTGTGACTCTATGGGAAGGGAAGGCCGGAGAATCGAAGTAAAGGAATTAGGTCGGGGCTGGATAGAGCCGCCGCGGACGAACAAAGATGGGAAAGGAGGGGCACATGTGTGGCCAATAGGAATGAAATAGGGAGGAGGGTTTGGGGCGATGGGACGTGTAGGTGATAGGAATTCGCCGGATCCGCAGCGTACCTTGAGGGAGGAGGGGAAGGATGGTGGGATGATGCCAGTGGATTGAAGGAAGCGGGGTGAAGGGGGAGCTGGATAGGGAGTGCGGAGAGCAATACGCCAAATATCTGAGCGTTATAATATAACATTTGCGTTGCCGCGTTGGTTGGGGGTTCGCAAACCATGTCAACAATAACAACAGAATTTTACAATCAAATGGAATTCATTGTTTAAAAATTGTTCATTTTTTATAACTTGCCCCACAAAGTAAAAACGCATTCTGTGCTTTTCAGATTGCAGCAAACTACCTTTCTTTACTTTTACCTTGAAGATTCCTGACGAATTAGCAGACGATCAATTCGTTTTCAATAACTAAGAGCATAATCTACTAGATTAACATACCTTTTGGCGAAATTTGAGTTATTGTTGTTTTCCATGTGCTGTGGTCAAGTAACGTATGTTGATGTTTTTTCCCCAAACACATAATTTTAAGTATACTTTTTTTCAGGGGATCAAATGTCACATCCCATCATTTTTTGTGCAAGAGTTGGCAAGTCCAAGAGTGTTTTTATTAAAGGATTTTTGGGTTCATAACGGTAAAAATTACTGAAATGTAAAATATGATTGATTTCAAATAAAATAATGTCCATGTTTTCTTTTCAAACAAATAATCTTATTAAAATCAAACTAAAAATCTCTAATGTTTGTCGGGTTGCCTAGCGACCCGACTATAGAAACCACTGCCTAAAATGGCGAAGGAGTCTATTTCTTTAGCTGAAGGTCATTTCATTAAATGTTTCTTTATGAAAATGATTCTACGTACTACTATTATTTTTGATTTTTAGTGTTGGGTGTTTAATGCGATGCAATTATCAGAAACAAGAATAAAATCATTGCATGTTTTTAATGGCCTAAAACCATTTCCCCTTTTGAGTTTCTCAAGTCTCTGCCAAGACTGGCTGGGAAATTGGAGTTTGGTTTAAAACGCTTTTGCAGGATAGATCGTCTTTCAACACAGTCGCTGACTCGACTTAACTTCAATATATCCTCCAATCATGCATAATCTACAAATATTTTTAAAAAATCATGAATAAAATAACATGATAGCTTATAATATTTAGTCTTTGCATGTCATCAATAGTGACTATTTGAATAAATCCGACATTTTTATACCTTTTTCCCTTCAAATGAAAATGCTAAAATATGGCATGGCTCCAATTTGAGCGCAGAAGTCTGTAAGTCCAAAACCTAAATGATTATTTTAATCAATAAAATTATCCAAGATATATTTTATCAACCATATGGTTTTCTGAAGTTTATATGCAGTCAATCGTGCCAAATTTTAAGCTCAATACCCCTCATTTCATTAGGCTCCAGCAATATTTTTAAAAACTTCAAATGCCGTAACTCAAAATGACTGATGCCGGCAGTCTTGGTTCGTCTATTCAATATAGTTCCTTTTTAATCCTAAATGTTCTTAGAACATAAAACCAGGGCCTTCTGTCTCGCAACTTAAGCAGATGCAGATGCAGAAAGTTACAGAAGCAGCCTACCCCACCTTCATCCGCCAATTGTGGAGTATGCCTCATCAGCATGTGATGCCCATACTCAGCGGAACATCAAAAAGCTGAACAAATCCAAAGAGAGTTTCGTCCCTTTTCGTCACAAATGATTAGATAGGACAAGCAGTGTCTCCGCCATAATAATAATATAATAATTTTATTTGCTTTTACTAATTAAAAAACATTAGGCAACATCGTAACTCGGGAAATAAAAATGGGCTTCTCAGCCCAAACACAATGATTTGGATTTCTTTCCCTGTGCAAAAATCAGATAAATACAATTCATACACAAATATTATAGCAAACATACATTTGCCAATGATTAGCAACGGAATTTAACTCAGTTAATAAGAAACTGCTGCTTACATAATGACTTGAAATGATATAAAGAATCAGCATTAACGGATATCAACGGAATACTTTCCCATATCTAAGGAAAGGCAACAAATACATATTGAGAAAACGGAATTAGTCCGTGCACCGCCAGTGGCAGAATCTATTTCTATTCACAACACTTCTACGAAAGAAATCCTGAAAGAGGTTGGAGCCATGCCGTTGAGAAGTCGGAAGCAAAATTGCAAGCCTTTGCAAACTTTAAAAAAACAGTCATCCACTTTCATGAGGCCAAATTCGACAACCTACAGATACGTAACACGTTGACCAACCTTCCTGTACCTTAGCACACAAGTTTTTTCCTTTGAATTTCGCAGCCTTTATGAATAAAGGAAATAATTAAATGGCGCCCAACAACAGCATCAGTAAAACCAATGAGGAAGGACAAGAGCTTTGTATAAGTGCAATAACACAGAGAAGTGCATATTCTAAGTACCGTCTGTGATAAACCAACAAAGACGTTAGATTTATTGCAAGTGGAATAACATGGAAGAAATGCAAATTCAAAAGAAACGTAATGCCAGTAATTTAAAAATCACAACGGACTGTAGCTTTTCTCCACCCAAAATAGTAATCCATTTGGCACACATCGTCATGATCTAGAGAAATGCATAACAGCAGCATTTAGAGGCGTTAAGTGGAAGCTTTTTCTTGACTGTCCAAGAATACAGTTTATCTAAGATCATTGTTGTAGATCTGACCGATCATTGAGATTCCGAAGTAGGTCTCACCAATGTATGATCGGCAGTAAATTGAAATATAGGAGAAGAAAGACCAATGTTGATATCGAAAACAAATACCGGAGAGAACAGGACCCAGCACTGACCCTTGTTGAACTCCGGAAGTGACACTTGTTCAATCAGAGAATTCACCTTTTTACATCACCCTCTGCTGCCTTTCCATGAGAAACTTCTGAATCCAGTAAGAAGAGATCCTCTGATACCACAAGCATAAAGCTTCTTAGTTAAGTATATTGTGGTCACTTTATCAAAAAGCCAGCTAAACTCAGAAAAACGTGTCACAACCAGGCACAGTCACGCCCATCAAGGGCTTCAACAACCAATAAGATGAAAAAATTTTAGACAACAATTGTTTCACAATTCGCCTTGTCTAAAGCCAGAATTTTGTATCAAAATATTATTTCTCCTCTATATGCCATCAATCGAGTAAAACAAGTTTCGCCAAGATTTTACACAAACAAGATGTCAAGACACAGACGGTAACTTGAGGAGCATCTTTGGCTTGCCAGACCTTTATAAATAGATACAAAATTAGCTAATTTCCAAGACTTTGGAATATCACCTTTAGATAATGGCATGCATTAACTAAGTCACATAAGAGGGGGAAGTTCACACTACAGATTTTAAAGAAAAACACGTAGAATTCCACCAGGACCAGGAGATTTATTGGTCTCTAGGTTCTTGAGAACATTGAGCACTTCTGCAACAGTAAACCTGGAGACAAATTAAAAGGAGAACCACCATGTGTGATAGGAAAATCTGACAAGAAGAAAGGTCAATGGATTATAGCATCACACCAAAGTTAACAGAAGAGAAAATTGCTTCTTTGCAATATCCTTACTGTCCTGATCTCATGATTATCACGTTGAAAGACTCTGAGGAGAATCTGTACGAGCAGCTTTAATATAGGCAAGAATTTCTTAGGATTTTTGAAGCCTGCTGAGAAACATAATAAGATAATCAGAATGACTTTTACGAACAACCGATTATTAGTTTGTTACTACAATCCCTTAAATTGCCTCCAAGCACCTTCAGACTTGCTTTGTTTGACCCTTTGTGTACAGAAATCTTTTTAATTGTCACAATTTGCGGATATCTATGTTAACCCATGGTACCGAGGAACCAGTTCTAATCACCTTTTTTCCTGAAGAACCCGAAAGGTTTTAATAGATGATTAAGCATTTTCAGCATTATTCCACATCTCATAAGATCATTGCTTTTAAAAAACACAGGACGCGACTTAATAATATAAATACTAATGAGCTACCCCCGCCATGAGATCAAAATCTGCTTTACCTAAACAATAAACCTCCTTAGTGACAATACGCCTATAGTGTAGATTTCTTTTCCCAAGCAAAGGTTCACAAGTTTAAGCATAACCACCCGCAGTCATCATGGATCACCCTATCCACATGTATCGTCTTTAAAGGATCTCACACACCTACCACAAGATTGCCCCAAAAGAACGTATTAGATAACAAACACCACATCCAGTGAATGTCCATCCGACCCATTGTAATTTGCAGCATAAGTAGAGCTACATTTAATCCCAAGCCGACAAACTTGTGTAAAGCCACTTGTAGTGCATTGATGTCAATAATCAGAGATGCAGACCACCAACTGACCATCAGGACCCGCTTCTTCCCCATTCCCAGTTAATTTTAAAAAGCACCACATAAGCAGTAGATTACAGATATTATATTACATCCTGCTCTAGGGGTGTTTCGTGGCCATCTGCTGTTTTTAACTCATCACCATGTTTTTATTGTTCTACCTATCAAGGGCTTTCAGAAAAATTTGGGTGGACAGTCTGAATTTGCCTAACTTTTCTACGAGGGCGCTTTTCAAAATGGCCGCCAAAATTATACTTTTTGACCATATCTCAGCTTGTGGGGCACCAAGACTTTTATTTTTGGGGTCCTGCACCCATTTTTTTAGGGTCACGGAACCCAATAATCCATGTCTAGAGGACCCGAGTTCTTGTAAGTGGTACAGAAGCCATCTTGAATTTCAAAATGGCCGACAGGAACTGGACATTTGAATCTAAATTAGACATTTGACACATTAAACATAATTTAGTGGATTAATACCATCACTTTTATATTTATAGAAAATCAATGAAACAATATCTATTGAAATAAGAACTTATCAGAATAATAAGAACCTTAAAAACCTTATCAGTTTTGTGTAAGCCACTGCCCTCCAACACGGTATCCACAAAGTACTATAATTATAGTAGATTCCCCATCGTGTCACCCTCTAGTAACTTTTCCGAATTAATGAGGCATTGAATGGAGGGGCATGTTGCAGTGTGTGAAACTAAAATCCCACGCTATTGAAATAACTGACATCATGCAGTCTGATAGCAAGAGAAACAATCAATTCTTGCTCATGACAGCATTCAAGTCAACGTAAACCTATTTATAGCTACATTAAACTCTCAAAAACATCTGACTAATCCTTTGCTTTCATAGTATTCAATGTAACAGTTAGTTGAATGTTATAAGCATTTGTAGTTTGGATTTGAAGGAACAAACATCTTTGCCTCTCTATTAAAGGTGATGTTACGCAATAGATCAGATATCTAGTTCATTTCATGAAACATGTGAATCGGGGCACATATTTATGCCGCCTCTCCCAACTAATCGAACGCTGTCCAAAAACTTTCCCTCTGGTGACACGATGGGTTGAATCTACTATAACTTATCTATACTTATTGATGTTTTTTCTACTACCAATGTGTTAGATTCTTATTAATTGCTGACATCAAGAATATGCATTTAAACGGATCAAATCTTTTCTTACATTTCAGGTAAAGTATAAACAATAAACTATGGAATCCATTCAACTTTCAAGTCAAGTGAAGACAAGTCCTGAAGCTGTTACATATGATACGGAGAAGTGTGTCATGTGTCAAGAGACATCGCAAGAAAAACTGTTTGCAGTACATCCAATGGTTGTAAACGAGTGCGAGAGGCTAGCGAAATACGAAATGACCGTCCTTGTAGCGAAACGCATAAAACTTATCCCAGCTGATAGTGACTTTTTCTATCATGTTTCAAATAAGTGTTACAAGAACTACACCCATTCAAAAGCCCTAAAAAAACAAATATGAGAACGCACCACAATCCTCAAATGCAACCGCACTCCAGACAGTGGGATTTTAACTCTGTTCGTCTCTGCTGTACGTGTCACCAACCAATCCTGTAGATTCTACCAACTGTCACATTCTCAAACTCTAACCAATGTGGCAATAAGTCATACCAAGGTGCTTATTAAGTATCGTATAATCCGAAATCAAATCGTGGCCACCATGCAGATCTCATTCTTAGATACAGCCAATTTCTTTCAGGATAATGTCTCCGTAGAAGAATTTGGACCTTCATGATGAGCATGCAGGGTTTTTGGAGCTGATTTGTACGACCAAAAAATTGCATGACCAAGTAGCTTCACAAGTATGAGTGTGCTCAACCATCAACTGATGAACCACAGTAGATGAACCCACCAGCGGTTGCATTGATCGAGATTGTTCCTCAGGTAGAGAGGCTTAAAGTGGCCATGCTTTAGAGCTTATTCAATCGATACCAATTCTTCTTCTCTTATCGTTCCAAACACTGTGGTTCTCACATATGATCCAGCCAGAATGGGTACTACGTCTGGCTCTTCACTGATTCCGCAAGGTCTTGTTTGTGTGGCATTGGGTTTGCTCAGCATGTGCAGACCAAGGTGTTCCATTGTCTGTGGTGCTGTTCCACAACACAGGTAGTATCCTGTCTGCTCCAGATAGCCCCACTTCTTCTGCAAGGAAGACCTTAGATCGGCCAGTTCCGGTTCTCAATCTGTTAGGCATCGCCATTCATCCCATGAGGAGACAGCTCCAGGTGGAAGATGCTCACCGGTTCAATACCAATAGAATTTACTTGGTGATAGCAAGTCTTTCTTCCACAAGCGACGCTCTTGACTCCTTAGAGACTTTTTCACAAGAGGTTGGACATTGTTTAAGAAATCTCTCTCTGGATTTAAGGCGGTTGGCAGCAGGGATCTGTCCCATACATTGGTGGCTTCACATTGGATACTTGGCAGCTAGCGCTCTTGCATGCTCCACGAACGCTACGACCGATTCTGGGTGGAGCAATTCCTGCTAGGATGTAACAGTTTTCCGTTGGTGTTTGACGGAGGCATCCTGTGAGAAGCCGACATGAGGCATTTACGCTGGATCCCAACTTCTTTGGCATGGGTTGATCTGTCCCCATACAGGGCGGCATACTCTGCCTCATGAGTAAGCACGGGCAAATGCCGGTCGATCTTAGGTGTATAATGTGGGCGAGCACCCAATCTTGTGTCAGTGAGTTTTGTTCAAGATGGTTATTTGGCGTAACATACTTTCTCTTCGTCGTCTTCTCGATAAGAGAGAGTGCGGTCCAATGTACTCCTAGATAGACAGGGTTATCACAGTGCTCCATGGATTTTTCCAGACCACGTAACTTTAAGCTGACGTTTGGCTCACACGTGCGTATATGGAAGCACACACCGTGTCTTAGATGGATTTGGCACGTAAGGTGTGTTTGTCTCCCTCATAATAAGGACTGTGAGTTTTCATTCAAAGCCTTTGGAGTCGGCATTTTGCGCTATTTAATTCCAAGATCGTCTGCATTCTAAAACGCAGTTTCGTGCACTCCGAGGTTGTCGTTTGTATATATGTTTGAACAGGAGAGGTGCAAGCACACTCCTCCCTTTGTAGAAGACCATTCTTGAGCCTACGCCATCGGCTCTTCTTCGCTCCTAGCTGAACAACGAACATCCTGTTTGCCATCAATCCTCGGATAAGCTCAGTCAGCGGATGTCCTTGGTAAGTTCCAGGATCTATGGAGTAGGCATCTGTGATAAACATTGTCATATGCTTGCTGATAAGTCGACGAACACAGCTTTCGGTTGCCATACCCTTCTCGAAACCATCCTCAATGTGTTGAGTTAGTTGAGTACTCTATTGGCTGTTGTTGTTTGCCTGCGGAACCCTGCTTGTTCTGGTATGATGTTTTCGTCTACACAGGTGCGATACGATTTGAGCAGGAGGCGTTTTCAAAAAGCTTGTAGGTAGGGCTAAGGAGTGATATAGGTCTGTAGCCTCTTGGGATTGGATGATCTTTCCCATGCTTTCTGAGTGCCTACATGTGGTTTTCCTTCCTTCCTCCCGATCTTTGGGAACCTGTGGAAATAAGGCATCACTTATAGGAGCTCAAGAACCATTCCTTTGCTACTTGGGCCAAGATTTTTTAGTTGCTCATTAAGAATGTTGTCAAGGCCTCTTGCTCTTCTTGTTGAAGTTAGCATACCGATTCCAATCCGTCCATGTTGAGGGGTCCGAGTGAAACCAGGGTCCCACTATACCTCTTTGGGCTAGTTTGATCTTCTGGGGTTTCTTGCTGCACTTTGCCATTTAAAAGCAGTTGTGGGCAACTTAAAGTTGGGTGTGACATTTGGCTGCTGTGGGGTTTCTGTGTGGGATCCCCAATAGGGTACAAAGAAATCAGCTCTCAAAGCTGGACCTGTGGCTGCAACTGCACGGATTTGGCACAACAGCTTCCATTAACCTCCTTCATTGATCCAGCATGCAGAGCAATACTTAGTGCATGTCGTTGATACCGGAAGTATGCCCAATTTTCTGGAACTTTGGCACATCAGTTTCACTTCTCAAAATCAACCTCCCACCAGAATCTGGCCACCAACAACTCAGGTTTGGAACCCCTCACTGTGCCGTCCATTCTTTATGCATACTCCCCATGCAACATTCTGACAGGCCCCTGACCTTGAACAGCAGAGCAAATCCATTAACTATGGATTTGAACTCCAAAACGGAAGTCTCTTGCCGTCACGACGTGGAGATCTTTGGAGCCGTGTTGGAGTGTAGTATGTCGTTGTGGCAAATGTGCCGTGTAACATTTTCTTGCCGAACCGCAACTGTTTAATGTATGCGTGCTCTGCATGTGTCAGCAGACGATGACTGCAGAACTCCGTATAACTGATTTATAACAATTCACCTTTTATTAGAAATCAGTTACAGAATGGAGTTGACCAATATGAATAATTTCCCATCAAGATGACACCGACACCATAATGTCGCTCAATTTTACCGAAGGTTCTTTTGATGTAATGAATAGAAACCAGGATTGTTAAATGACGGACCTACATGTTCCCAACTCATTGTGTCACGGCCCTTTTTGGGGGATCAACTTTCTCTTTCTTAGAAACACAAAAGTTATTATAGCAGAAAAAATTCCTGTCAATACAAAAGCATTTTTAACCCGGGTCAAGCCAAAAAAAAAACGTTTGGGGTAACCCTGATATATAACCTAGATGTCAGATTGAGATTAGGACATATCCGTTGCAAATTATGAAGCCAGTTTGGATATCATTTTGATATTGTTAGAAAATAGGTACTCTATAAGTGTAAAGGTTTAAAGGAACTTTATATGTATCATAACTGTTCTCACTGATTCTTGGACTCAAAATCATGGACATTTAATAATCACCAAAATTATGGTTCGCCATCTGTGCTTGAATGTCAAAATTATAGATATAATCTTATTTCCCTGTCGGCCATTTTGAAATTCAAGATGGCTGACCCCCTTCCAAGAACTTGGTGTTTTAGTAATGGTTTATTTGGGTTTCTTTGACCCTAAAAGCATGGGTATAGACACAAAATCAAGTCTCTATGTGCCCCACAAGCTGAGATATGGTCACAAGTAATAATTTTTTGGCGGCCATTTTGAAAAGCGCCCTCTGTAGAAAAAGTTAGGCAAATTCAGACCGTCCACCCAAATTTTTCTGAAAGCCCTTGATATGTAGAACAATAAAAACATGGGTTGGGATAGTAAAACTCGATGGCCACGAACTCCCCCTAGTCCTAAGTACTATGTTTTTTTTTTTTTTTTTGCACAGCCCTGTACTTTACCAGATGTCATCGAGTAACTGCCATATAATCTTTGCGACACTTTGGGAGGCCTGTAGAAAACACCAAATAAAACTTTACCATTTGTGGTACTAAATCTGCCCAACAATTTCAGACCATCGCATACTAATTTGCTACAAAGGAAAACAGGATAAGATTAGATTGACAGCTAAAAGAACACCACCACCATGAGTAATTTCTATCATTTCTATAAATACAATAGTCACTGAGAAAATTTCACCATCCTTGTATGTACCATCAAGCCAGGACTCTGAAATAGCAATGATATCATGATTTTCAGAAATAACGCGAGCATGAATCTCAGGTAGTTTTGTTTTTCATGCTACGAGAATTAAAATACAGCACAGAAATATCGTTGTTCTTTTTTCCTGGTTATCACTTGCATCAGAAGAAAGGTTACATGAATCAAAATTTAAAGAAGTGTCAGGATAATGTATGGTAGGTACATGTACATTAGAGAGATTATCAAGGAAACAACACCATAATTGCATACACCAATATCATCAGATACATCATTATAAAGACACCTTGTTATCACAAGACCATCAATTAGATGCATCTGACTGTTACTGTATCACCATGAAACATTTACAGTTAAATCACCAGTATTATCAGGGTTTTTTTTCAGAGATTTCCTGAGGAGGGCGCCCTCAATTTCCAAAAAAAATCGTGTTTTTTGCATGTACATAATGCTTGTCCATATACTAATCACTGTGTGAAATCGCTAAGCTTCAATTCGATTCCTTATATAGAAATCACAACTTGTTATAAAATTCCGAATCACGGAATTTTTTGATACACAGTATCCTATGGGACGTAATACTACACATAAATGTTTCGCATCAAAACGAAAACTCTATTTCATCTCAATTTTGGAATTGTGAATTTTAGGTTACTATCTTTATTTCAATTTTACTTTTTTTCATTATTAACACAAAAAATAAATTTCGAAATCTCTGTTAGTCAGACTTAGTCACTTGAACTGGACATCAGGCACTGAACTTGACATCACTCCAGGACCGCCGCATGCTAAGTCGACTATACATGAATTCAAAGCCAATTTGGTTTGGTTGACATCCACATTGAAGAGCACCTCACTCCATTAAAAATAAAAACATTAACTATCTTCTCAACCAGAGTCACTCATTCAAGATTCCATGATACCACACACATGAATTTCCCCTACAGCACTCCTTCTTCCCTCTTACCATCCTGGAATGGAATGCTTTACCGGTGGATCCAGCATATATCCTGTCCTTCGACGCTTTCAAGGCCGTCTTGAGGGATTGCTACCTGAAGTAGACCTCCTTCATCCATGCCGTTTTTACTTGCCCTTGTATAGAAGGTGCACCTGACTTAAGTTACATGCTCGAATTTGCTCCGACTCGAGTGCGTCTTATCCTCACCTATGTGAGTTTGCACTCTACCGGAGCGAGAAGAGATGTCTTCTTAGGCCTCTAATCCCTAATGTTAATGTCCTCACTGGAACTAATAATAATAAATAATAATAAAGAAACAACATTTATCAAGCGCAAAATACACAACGTTTTCTAATGCGGCTCACATAGAAGACAGACTTAAGCTTAATCAACAAAATAATGCAAACTACAATATAGCAAGTGAACTGAACGTTTTAGTCTGGGGGCAAATTGACCCAAATACGTGCCCTTGGAATTTTACTGATTATTCATGGCCACCTATCTAGCATGTTCTAGACAGGCAAGGAACAAGAAAATCCTTGGTGCATTTTGGAAGTGCGACAGAAGGCAGAGCCATCTTGAATTTTCCAAAATGGCTGACAGTATTCATTAAATTTTCCCCATATCTCAGCTTTGGAGCCACATACAAGCGGTATGGTGCTAATACCCATGTTTGTGATACTAGGGATTCTATAAAAAACACTTTCCTCCACATGTCTTTGTAAGTACGTTGGTTATGGGCCATCTTGATTTCAAAATGGCTGCCATTTTTCATTAATTTTGATCTTTCTCTTGGCTTCGAAGCAACATCACCAAGGCTAACATGGTAGTGTAACGAGCCGTGTCGGAGAGTAAGGACGTCCACCCTAAGAGGGTTCTGGAAAGGATCATAGGGAAGAGCGACAAAAAAATGGTTGGTTGGATTAATAGAGGGCAGATGCAATTAAAATGGAGAAGATGGTGAGAAATAGAAGAGAGTAAATAATATGATATTGCTAAGGTTCTCACACCTACTTATGTGTATCCAGCACCCTCTGAAGTGGGAATAAAATTACGGAAGGAGTCAGTAGCCGACGGAGACTAAGATGACCTATGATCTCCATAATCAAGCGGGTGCTACTATACTCAAAGGTAGGTGGTTCGGTCTCGGAAGAGCAAGTTAGATTTGATATAAATGAATGGGTTATTTAATAACAGATAGAGTGAAAGTGAAGGTGATTGGCTTTCATTTTTCAGTGATTTTGTAAAATGATCAGTTGGGAAAAAAACACCCCCTTTTCCAGAAAATAATGGAGTTCAAACCTAGCATAATTTTTTGACACAGAGGAAAGCTTTCTATAGCTTTTTAGTACCAAAAGCTTACTGATACATTATCAGTTTTCTGAGGAACTGGTGAGAAAAATAATAATTGGTCTCTGGTATATTTGGTCTTTGTCGACATGTCGCTCAGCGTCAAAGAATCGTAGACTTGAAGAATAAACGCTGTTGGAATAAAGTTGATTGCAGACTAACACTACATCAACTCACAACTTACAAGCGAGCCATTCTGTATGGCAATGAAATATTATTTGTCACTTGAAGAATGTTCCTTATGACATTACTACCATGGCGAGTGAGTTCAACCCCTGCTAGCTTGTATATAATGTAGTCCGTCAGACCTCATCGAGACACAGTTTTTCATGAATTATTCATATATTTTTGCAGAAGTACAATAAATTTAAATATGGCATCGTTGCCAATCAAAGTTCTCAAGAGAGACTTGATAAAACTCCAAAATTTGTAAACACTTTCTAAAATGAGTCCACAATATTGTCTACATAATTTCTTTTGATTGTAAAAAAGGGAACAGTAATTTTCCATGAAGCCCGATCTGACAAGATTATCAGGTCAACTGAACTTGATTTTTATATTTCCACACTCCCATAATATTAAAGCGAAAGAGATTATATTTGAGTAACACAAGTGGTTTGCTCTTCACTATTGAATAGCTAGTGATTTTAGAATCAGAATAAAGCGGCCGTATTTAATTTGTCAACAATTAGTGCCCCAATCGATTCCTAAATATTCATTTTGGCAACTGGGGATCACGACCTGAGTTTCAGGTCATGCGTGTCAAAAAGTGTAAACATCCGCCGCTAGTTTCAAAACCTTGCATGATCTGACAAGAATAATCTCTCTTGTTAGCTGATTAAACGATATCTTTGAGAATTCGAGGAGACATTCAAGCCACAAGTAAGGATTTATAATGTGCATTTATTTTATAAAGCGTCTCGAGTTTCGAGAGTCCACAAAGTGTATCTCATGCGGCATGGCATGGCATGACATTGTTTGGCAAAACAAGACCGATGGGGGGGGTGGGCCCCCGAGTCCTGAGTCATGGGTTAGAAGGTTATTCAGTGTGGATGAAACGGCCAGAGCAAGTCTTGCGCGAGCATGGATTTTTCCTTTTACATCCTTTCCATATTTATCATAAATATTATCCTTTGCTTGAAGTGTCTGTGTGGAAATGGAGGGTGCATCCGAGGGTAATCTTGTATAGCCCCCCCCCCCCTAAATTTAATCAGGTATTGTTCTTTCTGCTGTTCAGTATTTTTTGATTCATTTTTCGACAAGCCCAATGAATTACCAAAATTGGGCACACATTTCACGCCCTAGGCTACTGTTCAAGGCATGAAGACAACATGCTAAATAATAATGTTCCTAGGCCTTGGTCAGTAAACTAACTCCAAAACCACGAAAACCAAGACCGAGTTCAAGGCTATTTTACAAACAATTAATTAGCATAATTAATTTTATTATGCCTTCTAATTCCTCGTTGGGTACAGTAACGAACCAACACTGACCCATGACCGAGCACGCGCGGGTCTACATTGCAAGGCATGTTGCTGATTGTGACCTACACGGAAGATACTCCCCGGCGACATGCTATCTCCGCCAGTTCACAAGTTAAAAAGAAAATAAAATCACAAAATTACCTCACGCTAATTTAAATAGTGAGCGAATTAATTTAAATGTCTAACTTCATTCCTCATAAACTACAAGTTTTCAGTTTCGAAATTATTTTCACTATGAAATTTTGTACCGAGACAATCCTGTCAGTACAGTAAATAGGCGCGAGCTCGGATCAACCGCTGTCCCGAGACAGAAATTGAAGCGAGCCTCGCACCTGGCTCCTTTTTATAGATTTTGTGCGAGCCCCAAATCTGCTCGCTGCTCCGCGAGCTTACTCCATGGCTCACAAAGGAGACCGCCAATGAGCCATGACTCAGTGTCTCTGATTGGCTACCGAGTCTGACCAAAGTATGGCTAAAATGCGACACAAGTGCGCAGGGATTCCAAACCATCTCGGCAGGTCACAGCAGGGAAAATATGACTGGCAACACCCAATTATACGATGCCTGTAAATTTGATAATCTTGAAAATTACAAATCTAACTACTTTGGCCGGCCATTTACCGCACAACGCTCCTGATTTGGGACATATAACTAGATTAAAAGTGATCTAAGAATGTTGGGTTTCCATAAAATGAAGGTCAAATGGTAAACATAGCTCATAAAAGTATCGAAACATGGCAGCTAATGTGGCTGTCAGAACCTATTTCACAGAAATTTGTAACCAAATACTGTACCCTAGTCTATGGTAGGCCATTGCCCTGATGTATCCAAATTTGGGACTACCCGCCCGACTAAAATTACAAAGTTTACCTAAATTGGGAATCCAATTCTCTCGAAAGGTGTCTGCCTAGCACAAGACTGGGGCGATACAAGAAAGTATCAACTTGAGCACCAACCGTAACATATAAAATTAAACTGGATCCTCGTAACTCCAAGATCCAAGCCAAATCCAGTGGGCTAGCTCACACTGCATACCCATAGCAAATACCTTGATTGTGCTTCCATGAATTTTAGGGCCCTAACCTGTCCGTTCACAGTAATCATACCCTGATACTTATGATTTTATTAAAAAAACACTTGCCTAAGTTGTTAATACTTTGGTTATGGCAGCCATCGTGGATTCAAAATGGCTGCCCATTTCATATATTTTGATCTATATATTATTCTTGGGCTTGCCAAGCACATACAAAACTACAAATTAATACAATCCAATGCGTTTTGATACTTAGGATTGTTTAAAAATAATTGCCCAAGTTGTAAGTACTTTGGTTTTGGCAGCCATATTGGATTTCAAGCTGCCATTGTCTTGATATTTTGATGCTCGAATGGCGAGCACCTACAAAGACCAGAAATCGCACAATAATGGCAACCATCCTGTGTTAGATGCCAGTTCCATAACACTTTTTCTTTGGTGTAAAATAATTTGTTATGTCAGTTAAGCTACGTATTCACAATTACCAAAAGACAGTACTGTAAGGTAGATTTCCCCCTAAAAGTGAAAGAATAACTGAATGGTTCTAAAGTTCCTGGCGTGTACTCGTAAGAAAAACTATGGGCCCATGGTGCACCGTGTGCCGTGTGTTTTGTGTACTATACAAACTGGATGGTTATAAAGTTCCTGGCGTGTACTCAGTAAGAAAAACTATGGGCCAATGAGTGCACCTTGTGCCAGTGTGTGTTTGTGGTAACTATACAATGTGATTGTTGGATAGTATGAAGTGTCCCAAACACAGCCGTGGGATCCTTTCATGATCAAAACTGGTATATTTTGTGATTGAACAATATCGGCTATTCACTTAGAGGTAACTGTGAGCATTACGATTGGCGCTTGAAGATTTATTAGTGAGCTACATAGCATCCTATGTGAAATCAACAATATTATAGAATTGATGATGAAATTTAAAATTGTTATTGAAAAATGGAAATTGGCAATTATACAGAAAAGTAAAAGTCACAATAGCAAAATGTGGTGTGGAAAACAAAATCTTCATAAAGGAAGAAAGAGTTATATGAAATATTGAGGTGTAGTCTGTAAAGATGACAAATTTGGGATAAATAATAGAGAAAAGTGATATAAATTTGGACAATGCATTTCCAAAAATAGAAAAATCTAGAGTCTGACTCGAAAGGAATTATAGTGTGGGTTGGTGTGTATTCCCGTAGGATTTTCATGCTAAAATTGATTTTGTTGCTGTTTGGGTTTCAATAGGACCTAAACTGTCAGAAAATGATGGGGTGCAAATTTTCCTACTGATGCCCCCTTCTTCAAGGGGGAAAATATTAGTACAGGGAAAAATTTAAAATCGAGTCAAAATTGTGTTTTAATGTACACTAACGCGTTCGTCTCGTCATAAGGATTAGAAAAAGTATATATTTGTCTAGGTTCCAACCTTTAGTTAAAGGCACTATCAGTGATTTGCTAAATCAGTAAACCGAAAAAATCATCAAAAATCAGATTTTTGCATGTATGTAACAAGTACAGGTATCCTAACATACCCTGCAAATGATAAGACCAGAAGCAATCGTATAAGGACAGAATCGGAGATTGTAGTCATTACTGTCCGTTCGGACACTTACTACAACACGTAATTGAATAGAGAATCGTATCTTGGAACACTGCCGTTTTCTTCCTTTTCTGTCAATTCTCCAGCTAGAAAAGGTAACTTATGAGAAGGTCTACAGACTTTTAGCCTCACTTGAAGCTAGTCTGCAAATTTCCAATATATTTTCAAATCACTTATAGTGTCCTTTGAAAGGGTATAGTCCCCATAATGGTTCAAGGTAACCGTGGGGGTAAACGCTCCGATGTTGTTGAAAAGTGGTTGAGGGTCTAAATGATTCCTTTGTGTAATACTGAAACCGAAATGCCATTTTAATTGATATTTTGATAATCACCATTGCGACATCTAGGGAAAGTTCTGGTGACCCCCATAGACCATTGTAGACCCTTGACCGACATTATTGCTATGTAACTAGCCATCCAAAATCCAAATGTCACACACTGCTAAAATAATACATTTTTTGATCCTTGATGAGACAAGCCAAACAAATTATCACCAGTGTAAAAAACAAAAGCAGAGCATGTGGCAAATTTAACACCCAGGATGACCTTGAACCATATGGGGCTATAGCGCTTTTAACTAAAGGTCGGAACCTAGGCAAATATAACCTTTTTCTAATCCTTATAAGGAGGACGAACATGGTTGTAAACATTAAAACAAATTTGACTCGATTTTAAATTTTTACCTGTAGTAAACATTTCCCCCCTTGAGGACAGGGGGCAGCCGTCAGAAAAAGTGGCACCCCACTTATTTGTCTGAATGTTATCGGTCCCTATGAATGAAAAACAGCAAGAAAATCAACGTTAGCACCAAAATCCGACGGGAACTGTTTCATTGACATACCGACCCACACTATTAGATAAGATTTATAGATTTTAATGGGGATTCAGAGGATGTATATTTCCTAATTATATTTTATTATGAAAAATTAGAAGTGATTTGCATAAAAGTAATTGGGAGTTACCCCGGGAGTTCAAAGTAGAAATAACAAAGTGGTGACACCATAACAAATCTCCATGTTGGAATATAGGGTGATCCTTAAATTGGCCATGTTGAATGTAATGGAAGAGGAACTCTTTGTTAATGCTCTTGGTGCATTGCATTGAAGTTGAAGAAAGATCCTACCCCGGCATTTGATGTGAAGAAAGTGCGTATTCTTTTCTACAATTCACACGATTTCAAAACACAAGAATTGTGTTCTTCGTTTTCTTTTGGACATCGGTGATGGAATTTGAAGATGTAAGAGGCAAGCCTCCTCATCTCCCTCTCTCTCTTTGTATTTTCTGTCTCCGTCGAGTCAGAACCTAGTGAAGACTCATTGAGTATCTTTTTTTCTCATTCTTTTCAGTTTTGGACCACTTTTTTGATATTTAGCGTTGTCAAAGCAGTAGGGCCAGCAATAAGGAAGTATGGTGTCGAAGAATCCACTTGGGTCCTCATCATTGGTCTCTGAGACGGGTGTTATAATTCACATGTTATAACTCCTAGTATTGTCATGGTTAACGATAAGAGAGCGTATTTCTTCGCTGGCAGTTGGATTTTTTTTTCACGTCGATTGGTCTGGTAGAGCGGTGAAGATTTGGCCACTGTAATATTACTGGTGTGCGCCTATAGTATCAAGTCGTCCAAGTCTCCTTCCACAACGAGTTGGAAGTGATAGCTTGATCAGCATCCGATGTTCCTCTCGAGTGACAAGTTCGTCGGTTGTTTTCCATCTGTCTTTCAGGATATATTGGCTTATTTAAATGAGAAGGACAGTTTCAAGAATGAAACACTATAGTGTTCAGCAAAAACATAACCAGTATTGAATACTTTGTCTCACTCTGCAGATGTAAAACTTGTTCCCTCAGCGTTCAGTTTGCAATGGAACTTTTTGTAAAGAAATTTTGTGCATGTTGTGCATGAAGAGAGCTTGTAGACTATATAAGGCGAACTGTTGCGGGGAAATATCCCCGGTGGCCGCTTGTTTTTGGGTCCTTTTTTGGACCACAAATACTCCCAAATTGGACGCAGGCGATTGTCAAAAGGGGACTTTGTAGCCCTGTCAATAAGTCACTTCTCGGGCCATCTTGTCACAACTTATTATCAGTACATAATAAATTTAGTAAGATATGAATTCTCAGTTGCAAGTTGATATAGGTGAGCTATATTCATGTTTCATTGTGTAATCAATTTCCCCAGATTCAAGTTAGTGGTATCACAAATGTCGGTATTGCCACTGTTTATAGCCTTGTTTACAGGGGGTTAATATATATTTAAAACACGTTGGCCATTTTAAAAATCAAAATGGCTGCCTTGTTTTTTGCTGCTTAGAGGGCAAGATGGCTTCCATATCCAAAAGTACTTAAAAATTAGGCCAATTTGCTTTTTTCATCCTTAGAGTCACAATGTGGGGTCTTAAACCATTGTAGCCTTAATGTTGCTCAAAGCTGAGCTATAGAGAAGGAAACTTTAATGAATGAAATGGCAGCACATTTTGAAATTCAGATGGCTGGCATAACGAGGGTGGGCTATTTACAACTATAGGAAGGTTTTTATATAACGATTAGTATCAACAAACATGGGTAGCACATTTTTTCGTCTCGTATTGCCTCACAAGTCGAGATATAAATTAAAATATAAATGCAGCCATTTTGAAATCCAAGATGGCTGCAGAACCAAAGTATTACAACTCGGCAAGTATCTTTATAAAAATCCTTGGATCACAAGCATGGGGATGCACTATTTTTAGTATTGCATGATGCTTGCAAGCTGAGATATAGATATAATGAAAAAGGGAAGCATTTTGAAATTCACGATGGCTACACATAACAAAACATATTTTACCACTCCGGAAATTGCTTTTATGGAATCTTTGGTATATTAAACATGCGTTTTGCCACCAGTTTGAGTCTCGTATGTTGCTCCCTAGCTGAGATATGGGGCAAAATATTGCGACAATGGCGGCCATTTTGAATCCAAGATGGCCGCCCTCTGTCGCACTTCCAAATTTGGCAACATGGATTTTCTGATGCTAGGGATGGAGACAATCAACCTAAAGAGGTGGCACCTTCTAATCATTGAAATTCCACGGACTACACTGCTCCCCCACTATTTTAGGTTCTGTTTAAATGTTCAATTTGAACAAGTTATGCGAATGGACAAACAGGTGGGTTAGGGTATTCCAAAAGCTTAGGTGAAGGATACTGAAAAGGCCCCTGTCCCATAAGGGCTTTTCTAATGCGAGAGGACATGTTTGGGGGGCAAGCGATTTGAGTAAGAACGAAGCATTGGTGGTAATTAAGGGAGGGAGATTACTAAGGTAGGAGGAGCAAACCATGGATAGCCTTGTAGGTCCGCAAAGGTCAGCAAAAATTGAAAACGTGAGTCTCTGTCAACAAGTCAACAAGTGGAGTTCGCGGAGAAGGATGGGTGATTGAAATATGTTCATGACGTTTAGTACCTGTAATGAGACGAGCAGCAGAAATTGGACTCTCTTGAAAGAGGGACAAAGATATTTTTGGGAATTATACAAAAGTGAGCTATTGCAATACGCCTATCTTATAAATGCCAAGGAGAGCTGTACGGCCAAAAACAGTGAGAAAATGGTCTTTCAGTCTTATAAGGCGTCAAGCAAAACACCAGAGCCCTGGTGAACTAGATGGCGCTGAACTTCGAGCACCAATGGTGATGGATTGTATGCGTTGAGTTAGACCGGAATTTGAATGTTGAAAGTGAATGATATGTTTTGGTATCATTCACCTTGAGTTCGTTCTGGATGGACCAAGAACGAATATCAGCAAGCAGCCCTCTAACTCATTAACCGGCTCTTCAGAAGTGGTAAACAGAAGCCATAATTAAATAAAATGAGTGTCATCATGATGGTGAATACCTTCATGAGCATTAATGACGTCACTTAAGTGGGCTAGAGTACATGATTAAATCAAATGGGACCTTTAACAGACCCATGGGGAACACCCCAAGTAAAGAAAAGGAATGCAGAGAGGGAAATCTTCACAACAAACAAAATAGTCTCCTAAAAGATAAAGTCCGAATATACCATGCCCCGGCAATGCATGCAGGCCAATAGCCTTTTTGAGGTTTATCTGCATGGGTAAGGAATTTTAATTGAAACATTTAGCAAGCTATCTATGATGATCTCTTAACCTGAAAGATTCTGACTGGAAAAAATCGTCTTAACCTAAACCTTCTTTCTGACAGGTAAATAATGTTTTTGGTAGTTGACATTGCCTCAGAATTCTGGCATGATGGTGATCTGTTATCTGTAATATATAGTCTTAATAATATATTCTTATCTCAGAATAAGTATTTTAGAGGACTGTCGACTCCGACATATTTTATTGGTCGCCACTGGGGCGAATCGGTGGGGGGGGGGGTGGGGGGGGGGGTGGGTTACTCCCCAAACTGTACGTGTGCCTGGGGGCCCTCAAAATGCTGACTTTCTCTATACCTAAGTTGGGGGAAATTTAAGAAATTTTAAAAACCAAAAAAGAAAAATCGTATTCCCCTCAAATAATAACTCCCCCATGAAGTTATTAATATTAATAAATGATTTTATAATGTTTCATTGAATTTCTCATTAATTATAAAATAAAAGTGGGGGGGGAGCAAAATTATTTCTCTAGAAAGTTACACCCTTCAGTATATTCCATCAAAACAAGGGCATTATGTAACCCATATTGTTCTGATACGCCCACCATCGATATACTGATTTGGGCAAAAAAAAACCAAGGCATCTATTCGTATACCAAGGCATACTGAGACCCCACCCCGGGGGACCAGATAGTGTATATCGGGTTTGTGGGTGGGCAGCATTAGAAATCGGCGAGTTTCTAGGATGGCAACGCGCGTTAATCAATCTCAAGCACGCACCACACGCGCGACCTATCTGCGTTGGCGTTTCGGGCGCAAAATGACCATCATTTTTACCATTAGTATATCAAATGTTGACTGCCTATGAGTGCAATAGTAAAAAAGATATACGAGGACAATTTTGGGTTTTCGATTTCACGAGCCGCAGCGAGTGAAGGAACTCCAAAAGGACATCACCGGATAGGAGAGAAGGAGGCCCTTATATCATAATAGTTATATTTCCATCAATTTGAGTGGTGTTTTACATCTACTTTAACATATACGCAAGGTGTTTTTTTTAACCCAAAATTACATTGTATCAAGAAAACAGGAGGGAAAGGTCTGAGAAACTTCAAGGGCATTGCCTCTCTGGAACAAGCAAAGGGGGGGGGGCCTTAGAGCATGCCTCCATTTCAATTACATTGAATTACTTTCTGAAGAAAAAGGAACAGATGTTGCATAGCCGCCCTTTGTCATGGAGCTTGTAATTGTAAGTGACGCCTATAGATAGAACTTTTGTCTTTCATAAGATACAAAGAGGGCTACATGAGGCAGCCCTTATTAAACAATACACAAATACCTATTAGCTTATGCTGCTAAGCTGTAGATTATATAACCGTCTTCACACCAAGCGACTCTGGAAAACAACACAATGGCCCATGAGGCGTATTTATATCATGATCACGTTTAACTCCACTTAGGATCTAATAAAATTACAATTCCTATGGCGCAGTTTGCCAATAGCTTTCATTCACCCTGTTATTGAGCAAATACATCCCCTGTATTTTAGTATGATATGAGACCCAGGGACGTGAATGGTTCAGCTGTTGCTAACATGTGTATCAAGGCTACTGAACAGAGCCCCTGGTAGATTAGCATGTCTTACCATATAACGATATGGTATGGTTTGTATGAAACAGTTTCGTTGTTGTTTTGGCAATTCCATTTAGGGTTCCGGCCCCCCAGAAAACAAAAATGAAAAAATGAGGGTTCTTTCCACCCCAAGAACCAGAACGACACGCACATATATGTGCCTAAAATAATATAGCGCAAATCCTTGCAACGCCGCCGCCACCCCCCCCCCATACTGTGGTTCTTGGGGTGGAAATGTTCAACATATGGAAATTTTAATTACCCATTGAAGCCTGTAGTCTACCTTTACATAAAACAGATTTTGGGGAATTTCTGTAAAGTGATATGGTTTGAAAAACCAGCAAAAGCGTAAACTTTGGCATGTCGCTTTAGATGCAAAACGTTTTCAAGTTCATCCGTTTATCATGAAAACTAAGAGGGCGTCCTTCATGCCTTATCCGGCGATGTGTACTTTGTACAAGTGAATATTTTTACTATTGCATGATATAAGCAGTTCAATATTTGTTTTATAAACGATGTCACATAGATTTCTGACACGTGCCTATAGTACAGTACAATGGTAAAAAACTATTGCCACTGGCTAAACGCGTCGAGAGCTCTTATAAACCACATTTAGTAAACAGCGATTGATATACCATTGGCACGACCCCGAAATGCATCTCATTCGGTGCCCATTCCATCCGGGAATTGTACCAGAGGCTGTTTACAAAAAAAAAAACGTAGTGTTCGTCGCCAACCCGTACTGGCGGAACAGTGCCTAAAATTACCATACAAAGTAGTCCTTTTCACGTTAAGTTAATCTACAAAAATGTAGAATATCAAAGGAACAACAAACAATCGAGGCACTGGGTTGATGTTGAATTTCACGACAAAACGTGTGATATTTTTCGATCGTAACTGTGCCCACAACTTGCAGCTGACGGGACGAAACAACTATAGTGAAGTCACAGATAGGCGTGGTAGTTTTTGGATTCTCATACGCTCTTAACCGTATGTGTTAGCCAACCTTGAGGCTGTTCAAGTTCCCGGAGGAAGGAAATGGGCACCCAAACGAGTGCAGTTCGGGATAAGGGAAAAATGGTCTATTCCGACATCATACGGTAACGTACCGATTAGTACCTATCTGTGCCCTAGTGGCGACCAACCAAGATTTGGCGGACGTCCCAAGCATTACATGATAGGCCGAGATTTATTTTATCTATTAATATTCTCTATCTTCAATGTTCATTGATCAATTCGCTCCCCCCTGTTAAAAATGGAAGCCCGCGCATTTACAATACGTACTGGCGGTGGAGGCCAACCATAGAAACAACTGTAGTCAGGTGGAAGTTTGCGCCACACAGCTGAAGGATGGAAAAGGAGTACGACTTTTTATAATAGTAGATTTAGGTTATTGGACCAAAGCCAAATAATTTTTGAATGGTGTTCAAAATTGGTGCAGTGGCATTTAAGAATCCAAATGGCTGCTTCATGTCCGAAATCACTAACAACCCGTAAGTATTTCTGATAGAACAATTTGTTTTGCGGGTAATAATGTGTTTTAGCACGAAGAAGTGTTAGTAAGTAATGTTATCATTAATTGCACAAAATATAATATGGGCTGTCAAAAAACTCAATATGCGCTCGGACTCATTAAAATGATCTTAACTCCTCCATTATATACTATTTATGAATCTAGAATAATATCATGACCACCTTAACATGTTCTGCCAGGGGTTCAAATATATACATTGAACACACTCTACTGAGTTATTTTAATATTCTAGAATGCATTGTAAACACATCCGGGGACGTCAAGTGGTCTCCACATTTGAGTTGTAGAGGCTTGATTCTATGTCGATATGTCTGCGTATGCTTAACGCTTATTAGATATCTGTATTTGATCCCTAGAAACCGGTTATTTGGCATTTCTCTGTAACCGACATTTTCCAAATTCAAGATGGCAGCCCAATATAGCCGCCTTAAATATATTCAAAACTGATATTATTACTCATATATGTAGTTACATCAATAATATCATTATAAAGGTGTACTTGAAGGTTATGGGATACGTATTTGACAATTTGGACGCTATCTGACATTTTCGTTTCGTTAACATGCGAAAATGGCCAGTATAGCTAACTTTTTACCTTCTTTAAACCTATAAATTACGATAAGCTGTGTGTATTTAGTCTTAGCCTCAAAGTAACTTTAAAAGTTGAAATTAAAGTATGAGATGTATGGCTTTCAAACAAACTACGTCCTGGTACTTTGTTTTGACAAACATGCTTAAAAATTCAAAATGGCGGCCATATATTATAAATATAAGACATGTATTTTTAAGATTTAAAGGCCGTCATATGACTGCCATCTTTGCTTGGTAAGTATGTGCAAACCTTGGAATGTAAGATATTGAGTTCCTTATGGGGATAGAGCCACAATTAGTCTCTAAAAATACTTGATGTGGTATTTTCAATTGAGGGTACACACACTATTACCCTTGGCGGCCAACTTCCGGCAAATTTATCACAGCAATTAGTCCGTACTTGACGAGAAAAATTCTGAGTTTATTGAACTATTTGAGCAATTTTTGCATAAATTTGGTCTCTACCAATTTTTGAAAGTGAAGGGAAAGTGTGCAGATATTCCTGAAGAAACTGTGTTGATTTAAGTTATTTTGTTTTTTACTGAGGATAAGAACACGTGCATTTCCCGGTTTCGGGTTGAAAATTTGAGTAGCGGAAATTAATACCCCAAGAATGTAAATTATTCAAAAAATTATACGCAAAAGTGGTGATCAAGTTGGGATATTTATAAAAGAAAGTCTGCGAACAACTGTGCAACTCTCATTTTCTGAAACGGAAAGGTAACTCAGATACAGCTCAAGATAGAACATGAAATTTCGTATACAAGTCTATGGGCAGGCTGTATATTGTGTGCACCATGAATGATTTCTGAGTACATATTGGAGTTTCGGGGTGGCCATAGTTGGACCTGATGGTATGTTGGTTGGTAGGTGTGATCAAATCACATCAGAACTCGGTGTAGATTTCCCGTACTTAAAACCTGGACTATAGATATAATTGTGGCCATTATTTGGATGAAAATATGAGAGATTGGTTAGCGGCCATATTGAATTTTTAGAAAAGGCACTGCACGAAAATAATTTGCACCCCTCAGAAAAGAAATATTGGACTTATGTCCTCATAACAAAAATCGGTCGATAGAAAAAGGCTGTACCCCATTTCCACCTGCGCCCACAATTCCTCCTGACTCTGTTTCATATTCGGAATAACGCAGTTCTTTCTCGATTCGCAATAACGCAGTTCTTGTGGATTCGGAATTAACGCCGTTCTGATCACTAATCGGAATAACGCAGCTCTGGCTCAATTCGGAATAACGGAGTTCTTACTGGATTCGGAATAACGCCAGAGAGTTCTCGGGGCGCCAAAAGGCAAATCGCATTTTGACCCATGTATACAAATATTGACTGCCCTTGAGTGTAATAGTAAAAAAATATATCACGAGGACAATTTGGGTTTCTATTTCACGAGCCGCAGGCGAGTGAAATGAACATCCAAAAAGACATACGGATAAGGAGAGAAGGAGGCCCTCGATAATGCATAATAGTTATATTTCACCTCAATTTGGTTGGTGTGGTTGACAAACTTTATAATATACGCAAGGTGTTTTTTATCCCCAAAATTCACTTGTATCAAGAAAAAATGAGAAAAGTCTGAGAAAACCTTCAAGGGCTGCTCTCTGGGAAAAAAGCAAAGTTAGAGCATGCCTCCATTTCAATGACAATTGATTACTTATATGAAGAAAGAAGATGTTGCATAGCTGCCCTTTTCATGGAGATTGGACGGACGCCTAGAGAGAGACCTTTTGTCTTTCATAAGCTAAAAGAGGCTACACGAGGCGGGGGGCCCCTTATAACAATACCCAAAATACCTATGAGCTTATGCTGCTTAAGATTGGATTACATAACCGTGTCAACAAGCAGACACTGGAATACAAACACAATGGGCCATGACTGCGCTTATTTTATATCATGGTCACTTTAACTACACTATGATCTATAATAAAAAAATTACAATCCCATGGCGCAGTTCAAAGCTTTCATTCACCTGTGTATTGAGCAACTACATCCCCTGTATTTTAGTAGTTTATGCTACCCAGACGTGCATGGGTCAGATGTTGCTAAACATGTGCCATTCAAGGCTTTACTGAAAACAGAGCACCCTTGGTTTAGATTAGTCTTACCATATAGCGATATGGTATGGTTTGTATTAAACAGTTTTTGTTGTTTTTGGCAATTCCCTTTAGGGTTCCGGCCCCCCAGAAAACAAAAATGCAAAAATGAGGTATTTCCACCCAAGAACCAGAACGCCACCACTATGTTGCTAAATAATAGAGCGCACATCCTGGCACTGGGCATGTGGTTATTGGGGGAAAGGCTTCAAATATGGACATTTAAGTACCCCATTGAAGCCCTGTATTATACCGTTACATTAAACAGACTTTTTGGGAATTTATGTAAAGTGAATTTTTTGAAAAACCAGCAAAAGGTTAACTTTGAGCATGTCGCTTTATTAGGCAAAACGTTTCAAGTTCATCCGTTATCAGTGAAAACTATAGAGGGCCGTCCTTCTCTCCTTAATTCCGGCGATGTCCTTTGTCCAAGCGATATATTTTTAACTATTTGACATGGAAGATAGCAGTCAATATTTGTTTTATATAACGATTTCACATAGATTCTTACGCAGACAGGCAATAGTACAGGCATGGTAAAACTATTGCATGGCTAAAATTCGCGCGAGAGCTATATAACAACATTCGTAAACAGCGATTGATATCCATTTGCACGATCCCCGAAATGGCTCTCATTCGGGTGCCATTTCCATCCTGGAACTTGTTACCAGATGGTCATGTTACAAAAAAAAATTTGTTGTTCGTTCGCGTCGCGACAGTGCCTAAAATTACCATACAAAGTACCTTTCACGTGAAGTTAAATCTTACAAAATGGTAGAAGAATAATCCATGGAACAAAAACCATCGAGGCCCTGGTGTTTGAAATTCACGACAAACTGATATTTATTCGATCTAACGTGCCCCACTTTGTCAGCTGACGGACGAATACACAACTATATTGCAACGGTCACAGATAGGGTAAGTTTCCTGGTATTCTCATTACGCTCTTACCGTATGTGTTTAGCCAACTTGAGGCTGTCCAAGGTTCCCGATGGAAATGGGCACCAAACGAGATGCATTTTCGGGGATCGTGCAAATGGTCTATTCGAATCATTACGGTAATACCGATAGTACCGATCTGTGCCATTGCGAACAATCCAATTTGCGGACGTCGCCAGAAAAGAAAAGCATTACCCGTAGGGGCGCGAATTTATTCTTATATCTTAATATATAATTCTCTATCTCAATGTTCCATTGAATCACTTCATCCCGCCTGTAAAATTGGAAGCCCACGCCTTTACATACGTACTCTGCGGTGGAGGCCAACTATAGAAAACACACTGTATCAGGTGGAAGTTTTGCGCCACACAGCCTGAAGATGGAAATGGAGTACTACTTTCTAATAGTAAATTTATTTATTGATGGACCTAAGCCAATAATTTTTGAATGGTGTTCAAAATTTGGTGCAGTGGCATTTTTAAGAATCCAATATGCTTGCTCCATGTCCGCAATCACTACAAACCCCCCGAAGGATTTCTGAAGAAACATTTTGTTTGCGGTACGCCTGTGTTTTAAGCACGAAAAGTTTTTAGTACTGTAATGTTATCATTACATTGCCACCAAAATAATAATATGGCTGCTCAAAACTCAATATGCGCTCGGAATCATTACAATGATCTTAACTCCTCCATTATAATATATTTATGATATATAGATATATCCTAACACCTATAAGCATGTTCTGGCATGTGTTCCAAAATCATCCATGTGACACACTCACTGGAGTCTTTTACTTCCACAATGGCATGTAAACACACCCCGCGGACCGTCAGTGTCCTCCACATTTTGCAGTGTAGAGGCTGGTATATGCTAGTGTCCTATATGTGCTTTATTTTTAATGCTTAACGCTATTAGAATCTGTATTTTGTATCACTAGAAACGGTTATTTGTGGTGCATTTCATCTGTAATCGGACATTTTCCAAATTCAAGATGGCATCCAAATATAGCGCCTTTAAATATATTCCAAAACTACATTTACCTCTATTATAATGTAGTTACATCAATAATTATCATTATAAAGGTTTCATTAAGGTTTTATGGGAATAATTATTTGACAATTTTGACACCTTATCTGGCATTTTTTGTTTTTCGTTACATGCGAAAAAATGGCCAGTATATAGCTAACTTTGTTCACCTTCTTTAAACCTAAAATTCTAGATACAGCTGTATGTCTTTAGTTATAAGCTCCAAAGTCAACCTTTAAAAGTTGAAATTACAGAGGATGTAGGGCCCTTTCAACAACCGCAACAGTACCATAGGCAACAAAATTATCCATCTATTTTGAACAACATCTTAAATTCAAATGGCGGCCAACATTATGAATATATGACAATTTGTATTTTTTAGATCTTAAAAGGCAGTCATATTGACTGCCATCTTTGATTGGAAAGTTAGTGAACACACTTGGATGTCAGATATGAGTTCCTACCTACTCTGGGTAGAGATCCCACAATTATGTCCTCTACCAACAAATACTTGATGTGGTAATTTTCAATTGAGGGTACACAACCCTAATGACCCCCCTTTTTTTTGGGCTGCCACTTCCGTAAAATTTATCACATCAATAGTTCCGTCGTGACGAGAAAAATGTTCTAGTTATTGATACTATTTGATCACATTTTTTGCAGAATTTTGGTCTCTACTAAGAGCCGGATATTTTGGAAGTGAGCAATGAGATTTCCGAAAAGAAAATGTGTAGATTTAATGCTTATTTTGTATTGGTTACTGGCTGAAGGATTAAAGACCACTTCATTTCCCGGTTCGGGTAAAATGGTTGAGTCGGACGAAATTACTACCTCCAAGAAATCGGCTAAATATTTCAAATTTAATACGTCAAAGTTGTATCAATTGGATATGTTATAAAAAAGTCTGCGAACAAACTGTGCAACTCTCATTTTCGAAACGCAAGGTAACTCAAGATACAGCTCAAGATAGAACGGATTTTTCTATACAAAGTCCATTAGAGGCGTAATAGTGGTGTGCACCCTTGGAATGATTTCGGCATATGGTTTCGGGTGGCCAATGGACTTTATGTTAATTTTGTGATCAAATCACAAAACTCGTCTAGTAGATTCCCCGTTCTTTAAAACCTGGATATATATTAATAAATTTGGCATTTGAATGAAAAGGAGAGTGGTAGCGGTCCCATAGTGAATTTTTAGAAAAGGGCACTGCACGAAATTTGGCACACCCGCCGAAATTATTGGCTTATTGTCCCTCAGAACAAAATCGGTCCGATGAAAAAGTCTGTACCCCATTCCTCCACCCGTCCTCCACCCACTGCGCCCAACATTCCTCCCTGACCCTGTTTTCAGATTTCGGAAGTAAGTCAGTTTTTTCTCGATTCGGAATAACGCAGTTCTTGCTGTATTCCGGAATAACGCAGTTTTTGCTCAATTCGGAATAACGCAGATCTTGATGGATTCGGAATAACGCAGGTCTTGCTGGATTCGAATAACGCAGTTCTTCTGGATTCGGAATAAGCAGTTCTTGCTGGATGGAATAAACATTCTGCTCGATTCAGGCAATAAGAGTTCATGCTACTTCGGAATAACCAGCTCTTGTCGATTCGGAATAACGCACCTCGGAATAACGGAGCTCTTGTTCAATTCGGAATAACACCCCTCTTGCTCAATTCGAATAACATAGCTCTTGCTCGATTCGGAAAACGCAGCTTCTGAATAACAACAGGTCTGCTTAATTCGGATAACACACCTTCGGAATAACGAAGGTGTTGCTCAATTCGGAAAACACACTTTAGGAATAAAGCAGCTCTTGCTCGATTAGGAATAAACAGCTATTGCTCTATTCGGAATAACGCAGCTTTGAAATAACGCAGTTCGGGCAATAAAGTGCTGACCCCCCATTGTTGTTCAGTGCATTATATCCTAAGAATCAGTCTCCAAGTAAGGTTATCTGAACAGAGATGCACAATTATATTAAACCCTGCACGCCAACAAAAGATATAGATAAACTTGCACGCGAAACAAAAGAATCTTGATAATTTGGGTGGAAAAAAAACCCTGTCGTCTAGTGACCTTCAGACAACCTCTAGAAACACTGAGAATGATTCGTACAATACATGCTCTGAACAACAATGGATAATCAATATACAAGAGATTTACCAACCAATGTCCATCAAGATCGTTAAGGGTGGTTTGACAAAGTTATCCTAATGTGTGCAATGGCGTGCTTGAGTGGCTTTTCAATTCCCCCATTTTCACCGGACCTCCTCTATAATATATAATTTTTTTTTTAATCAATGACAAACTATGGAGTTGATCAAGTGAAAAAAAAAAAACCCGAACATTTAAAATTGGGAATGAATCTGTACCCATCACTTTAAAACATATTTTCTTTAAAAAATTTAACCAATTAAACTATTTTGTCAACTGAAAATTAGTTATTCAATTGGCGTAGCCGGGGGGTTGGGGCGGGCAGAGGGAGGGCAGTGGAATCTTGCCCCCCCCCCCCTTGCCCCCTGAAAAATTATTGATTTTCTGCACATGTTTCAATTTACATCTAAAACAACATAGGCCTATACTATTTACTATACTAACGATTTAAAAAAAAAAAAAATAATTGGCGGAGAAGGAGGCAAAGTTATCCCCCGACGCATTGAACATGTATAAAAATATAGAAATGGCCTTGTACGTACGCACGCACTGAGGGAGTGACCTGTAAAAACTTAGAGTGCAATTACATTAAAATACTGTAAAAAAACTTACAGTTTTGACTGTAATTTGGAAATACAGCAAAATACTGTAAATTGTTTATGTTCAATTTCCAGGCCCATAATGACTCAGTTAAAAGGGGAGCCTTTATTCGAATTATATTGAGCATCAACATTATTATACACATTATGAACTTTTCAATTATACGATTTCGATTATACTCAGGCAGGATCGCTAAGTCAGGACATAATGCCAGGGTGTCATAAATGTTGATCATGTGCAGGTGTTAGGGTGTTCGTCAGTGCTTTTATTCTCCACACTTTAAATATCTATATAATATCACCAAATATATATGTTTTTATATGTTTTGATTACATTAATTTTAGCATTATACTGTAATTTTTACGGAATTTGTTGCAGAATTGCTGCCAGTATTTTCCTGTAAAATTTCCAGTATTTTTTACAGTTACATTAAGTTGCCAACATCCCCCCGCTCTACCCCCTAGTCCTGCTGAGCATGACTCTCCTTATTTACAATATCATATGCCCATTAACTTAGGCATGGAGGAGTCATGCCAAAATAGTGTGTACTGATATGACAAATTTTTGTCGCACTTCTCCAATAATTTTCATCGCTTCATGCGAATAAATATTACGTGATTCCACCTTGAAAGTATCCTTAGAGTGTTATCACACAGGATAGTTGTAATATCTTCATCATCTTTTTTATGAAGTGAAATTTTAATGAAATTTCAAAATTGTACTTAAATTCGACTGGTGACAGTCCCTGATTTTGTATTGCCAGGTGCTTAAATGAATCTTTATCTTTTATTTCACTGATTTAAAATTGGGATATTACTGGTGCTAAAAGTAGAAAGTGTTTAGTCGAAAGCACTGGTGTTATATAAAATTGGAGGTGACATGTTGTCATTGGTCGAAATTTGAAAGGCTACACAAAAATGTCATAGCTGATACACTAATTTTTGGACTTCACATATAGACTGTAAAGGCCTCTGTTAAAGAAATGTCACGTGAAGTCCCAATTATTGGGACTATCTACCCCCCCCCCCCCGAAAAAAAAATCTGGTAACGCCACTGGATTTGAAACGTGGTCATTACAAACCCTCATTCACACAAAAACACGGTATGATTTTGGATTTTACTCGTTAACTTTCATTGGACAGGAGTTGCGCTACTCAAAAACAAAGACTAATTATGGACAATAGCTTGTAACACGATCCAGGCCTTTTAATTGCGAGGGAGTCACTCATGCACGCCATAATAGCTTGTCAAAAAACCTCATGCTGTTGTCGTGATAAATGACTCATATTTACAATAAACGGGATACTTTTAGTATTCTGCCACCACATCCTTAATGCAATTTATCCGTTGAGGCTGCCGGAATTCATTTGGTGGTGGACAATATACAAAAATGGTTTTAAACTACCCAATGTATAGGCGTGTGGACAGGTGTACAATAAACTAGTACTAGGCTAGTATAAAAGAGCGGACCAATTTACCTTAATTGGAGATCCGAGTTCAAATACTACTAAGCTATTCACCTAATGGAGAGAACTGGCAATATGTTGGCTGTCGGGCCAGTCAACTTTGTGTTACATGCGTTACCGCAAGAATACTGTTATGTTAGCTCAAATTACCTCATTACTTGGTTGGTTGGTTGTTAAGTGGAATGGCGGCTTTCAGCAACAATGGTATGTGCGCCCAATTATATGTAGACTACAATTGTTACGCAATTTCAATTCACATCAGTAGACACATGGTAGACAGGTGTGACGTCGTGCTGCATCTCAAACACCAAACAGTATCGTTACGGAGCCACGCCAGCCTGAGTCAACCGGCTGTGGTAGATAGTCCGCGCACCACAACCAAAAAATTTGTAAAAACCGGTGTGGCAGGCGATATGGTCCGCCGGCTCACAGTCCGGTAACGATGGTGAACAATAGGCAATCGATTCAGTTGACTCTTCACGTAACATTAGTTGCACGCTTTATTCCGTTGTCGTCTATCGGAGCCCGCGACTATGGTTTCATGCCGGACCATACTCCTTTCACACCGTGTAGAAGACCATTGTCCGGCCCGCGTTCTCATAGTCCGGGAACAATGGGGAACACTAGGGCAATCGATTAAGTTGACCTTTACGCAAAATTAGTTTCACGCTTTATTTCGTTATAGTCTATGGAAGCCCCGGGACTATGGCTCCTACAGGACTATATCTGCTTTCACACGGTACTACTTCTATGCTGAACACCAGACGATCCGCCTGTACCTCCTCTTCCCCGTTAGCTACGCAGCTATATCGGCCATATCCCAAGCTCGAGTCGTAGGAACTGCTCAGTAGGGTAAGCAAGATTCAAAGCATTAAACCGGGCTGGAACAACACCAGTAAGCCTGCGCTATCCGTCTGGTACCACGTGTAGGTGGGCTCTTACTTGGTCAAACACCATGGCGTTTCAAGTGATGGAACCTCATCAACAAAACTCATCAACAAACAATAATCCTACAACTGCGAATTGATCGATACAGGTGATTGAGCTAGAAGGCAAGTTGATCACCGGTGTTTTAATTTGTGAAGTTTTTATTTATTTTTCTACGGTACATTTTTCTTAATTAACACTATTCATAGTTACTACTTTGATTTGAACTGATGCATGCTAAGTGGCGGAATATTTAACTGAGCTACGTGCATTATGTTAGATAATTGCGTGAGAGTACGAGTTTGTCCACTTTGGTCGACAAGGCACACCAGCTACGTCAATTATCCTTTACGTAGCTAATGAGAATAGTTTGAGTAGGCTTAAAAACTATGCAAGTGACTGAATGGCAGTCAGTAAACAATGGAAGCCGCGCTAAAATACATGAAAATGCTAATAAACAGTGGAAAAAATATATACAAGGAAATAGTCCCATTGTAAGTATATACATTGCAGAGAGTTGTAAGCAAATGCTTCTGAGTACAAATATGTCTTCAAGTTCTTCTTAAAGCAATATTAGCACATTTTTTTGAAGAGCGCCCCCAATTTTACCTGTGAATGGTTAAGCTCGAAAATGTGTATGTGTCACAACGAAGGAATTTTGTACTAGAATATTATTATCGGGGAATCCCCCGATAATAAAATTCACGGGCTGCTGGAAACGGCCTTCCAATGTGAAATAGCCGGGAAATAGCGCCATGTACGTGTCTACGCTCATCCATTAGTTGTTTTAATTTAATAGTTCAGGCAAGTCAAGTTAGAGGTTATTTTCTTAGAGGTGGCACTATTTCATCATGACGGACATAAACGTCGCAATTGCAGCTCTGCCGTTTTGTCCAATCTGGGATCCAATTCTAATTACAAATCGATATTTTGGATTAAATACGCATTTTTTGCATTCTCGTTCGCAGAGGGATATAGTTTCCTAGACCCCACCCCCCCAATTACCAACCGTAACTGTGCAAACAATATCAAATTTGAAATTGGGGGCCGCTTGGGCGCTCTTCAAAAAAATGTGATATATTGCTTTAAAGTTATTTACAGTGCCTGAGTGCTTCACATAGTCCAGGGTAAGATATTCCTAAATTCGGGGATACAACCCTGATAACTCCGCTTCCCCCCAGATTTTTCGCAGAAGTCCCTGCTTTGAAGACCGTAGCCCACGATGCCCTGCAAATAGGATGAATAGTTCTGTAAGTGTAAACAAGGGCCATTTAATGCAAGATCTCGCGGAAAAAAATAAGGCAACTTGTATTTCAATCTATGTTCTACTGGAAGCCAGTGGTGGAGCGTCAGTAAACCACAGGGTTCTTATATGATCTGTGTTTTGGTATGTGGTAATAATCGTGTAGTAGAGTGTTAAGCATGAGAATCGTCATTTTTTGAAGAAAGAGAAAGCATGAAACCTTGGTACAGACTTCTATAGCATATCAGAGGTCGAAAAAAAAATTGACCCACCCCAAAAATGTTCGCCCCCTGGTGGCCGCCATATTGAATTTCCAAAAATGGCCGCCCAAATCACAATTTTTTGGACTATCTTTATTTCTACAGCAACTAAAACAAATTTGAGGTGTCTAAAGATATGTTTTTGATACCATATGAACCTCTTGGTGATCTCAGAATTTTATTTGGTGGCTGCCATATTGAATTACAAGCTGGCCGCATGATGAAATTTCAGAATGGCTGTCAAATTGCCATTTTAGCCATATTTCCAGTTTTCTGTAGCGTTCTGTTTAAAGTTCAGGTGTCTATATCTTGTTTTTCATACCAGGGAACTTCAGTGATCATAAGTTGTTTTCCGGTGGCTACCATATTGGATTTTTCAAGATGGCGGTAAGATTTTTAATTCCGAAAATATTGATTAAAATACAGATTTCTAGCGTTATGTTCGTTTGGGGGCCCGAACAAAACAGTATAAAAATTGTACGCTTACGTTGAAAATAAGTCCACCGGCAGCGAGCCACTAAATTTCGGTTGATTAACCGCCAACACGCGGTGAAAGACACGGTGAATAGGTCCTTACCCAAATTGTGTCTCCAAATGGTAAAGACATACAAATCTTCCCGAGGACCTTGCAAAGTGGATAACACATTGTGGTGCGTCTTAAGGTCAAGCAGGGTAGGTGTTGATCGCTAGGTATCACCCCTTTAACTTCAGAGAGAGAAATATTACCGCGGTTCTCGATAGCTACCCCGGGGGGGGAACCTCCCATCCTCCCAAGGTTGTATTTGTATGCTGCTGGATACAGCAATTTTTGTTAGAGGTAAAACGGTTGAGGGGATAAATAGTATACTTAATCTTGAGCTAAATCATGTCTCAATGGTTACAGAAAAAAAATTCTTACTTGCATGTTAAAAAAACTAAAACCAATGAGGTTGCTACCAAACGCAAAACTAGCACACATGTAAGGCGCCCTTGAAAGTTTACACAAAAAAGAGCCAATAGAAAATGTCAACAGTTTAAAATACCTGGCATAGGGCTTGACCTTCTATTAAATGGGGACAACACTAATATTGACACAATTGGTTTCCAAATAATAAAAGTATTGGGTGCTCAGGCCGCATTCGTAATGTCCTTCCTCACCATAACCTATATTACTTTTTAAATACTTATTGTGCCCCTCACTTTGATTATTGATGGTAGTATGGGGGAATGCATGCAGAACTAATTGACCAGGCGTGACAAACTTCAAAATGCAGCTGTAAAATTATTCTTTGCCTTCCCGGAGGTTATCCCACGGGATTCTGCTTAATAAACTGGTGGCTGACGCTGCATGATCGTCGTTCTTTACATCTTAATGTCATGTCTCATAAAAGTCTACACACAGTCTCCCATCAAACCTGTGTAATATTTTTAATCTTGTTCATGAAACCATACCAGTGACTAGGGCAAGTACTCAGGGTAATCTTGTTCCTCCTGTATGCCAAAATTGATTCTGCTCGCGTAAATATACTTTAAGAGGGGCTGGTGTAATTCAATGACACTTCCCATTATCAGCCAAAATTCCTCTTCCACCAAATGTGTAAAGCTTTTCAAGGATTTTTTGTCTCCATACCCTGGTGTGTGGCTTATTTGATATACGTGCATTTTCTTTCCTTAGCTCCATAACCAGTGGGGGGGCTGTTTGTGAGGGTTGGGTAGGGGTTGCGGTGAATGTGTGGTCAAGGTTGGGTTGTATGTGAGAGAGAGGGGAGAGTGTGGTGTGTGGTGAGGGAGTGAGTGTAGTTGTTGGGTAAGTGGGGGTGTGGAGGGTGGGGAGTGATGGTGAGCGAGTGAACGAGTGAGTGATTGAACGAGTGAAAGTGAGTGAGTGAGTGAAGTGATGAGTGAGTGAGTGGGTGGGTGGAGTGAGTGAGTGAGTAGGGGAGTGAGGAGTGAGTGAGTGAGTGATGTGAGTGAGTGAGTGAGTGTGTGAGGAGAGTGTGTTGGGGAGGAGTGTGTGTGAGAGTGTGTTTTGTCGGGTTTTGCTTTTAGGTTTACTAATTTTTAATATTTACCATGTATTATTTTTAATTTTTAAAATGGCTTGATGGAATATACCAGCTGGGATGGGGGTATTAAAGTGAAATTTTTTGTATTAGCATCATTTAATATGATATTGTTTTTAATTATGTGTGTTTAGATACCGTGTACAGAAAGTAAATAACACCATCCTGTATTCTACCAAGTTAAAAAAGGTGATAGAAAATCATCAAAACTTTCAAATTCTTTACCTTTTCGTTTTTATTCTGAAATTGTTGTCACCATGATGTGCAAAAATAACTACAACTTTTGGAACCACTCGCTGTCGACAAGCGCCCTCAACGTGGATTGAGAACATTTTTCCAGATTGTTGCCATCATCGTTGTTTTCACGTTGTTCGCATGTTGGCAATAAGGATTCTCCCCTATATGTTACCAAGTTTTTGTGCGTCCCAAAGGCCTTGCAACCTTGAGCATTTTCCTTATCGCTTCAGCTTCACACAAAGCTTTCTTTCTGCCTTAGTGGACTCCCTTCGACCCCTTTTCCGACCACGCAGCGCCATTTTAAAGGAACTCCAATGACCTTTAAATTCCACCTACTCAGGAAAACTGCTGTAAAATTACAAAAATTCTATCAAAATCGATGCTGTAAAAGCCGAGATACATCTAAGACATGTAAGCTCCCATTTTGCATTGTTTGTTGGTGGCAACACACACATCTTGCCCCCAGTAATGAATTTGATTGGTATCGCCGGGGAGGGTATTTACTTTCTGTACACGGTATATTTTGTACTGTATGACTTTTGATGTATTATGTTTGACCCCTGGGCACCCCTGAAAAACAGTGTTAGCACTGAAGGGGTTTCCCCATGCAAAAGAAGAACTAATAAATAAAAAAATAAATAAATCTTGGAAGTGACGCGTATGTAAGGCTGTAACCCAAACACCCTTTATTTTGTGAAAATTTTAACAATACCATCAAAAGACCCTATTTTATGTGAACATTTTAAAAATTTGCACCCAAAGACTTCTAATTGTTAGAAAATTTTGCAAAAATCTCACCCAAAGACCCCATTTTTGGAAAATTTTGTAAATTGGTCATTCAGAAACTCCAATTTTGTGGCAATTTGGCTCTCTATCACCCAAAGATCCCTATTTTCAGTGGGTCACCGAATGCCCCTGGGTTTGGAAGCACGAGTCTTACACCCATGTCCATTTCATATGGGAGTGCTCCCCCCCCCCCTTTGTGCCCTTCCGCTAGAGGGTGTCCAGTAGGATTTTCCACCCCCATTACATGGGACGCTATCAGAGCAATGTGTCGTTGCCTGCACCACTCTAAGAGTCTCCTTGCAGACACCACTCTAAGAGTCTCCTTGCAGAGACTGGGGGCTTCTCCCTCCTCCCTCCATTGTTGATGTATGTCATTAACGTCATGTTGTCGCATTGGACCACTATTACTTTCAGTGTCTCCATATGGACGTGCATTCGGGGTCAGATAAACATGTTTAAACACTTAACTCATAGGGGGGGGTCCTAGGGGACCCATTCATTTATGTTTTTCGGCCGCTTTTTTTAACGCTGCAATAATTTGGTTTTATATTTTTGTAATTTGTCTAACTTTTAGTTGCGCCTGCATTGGTTGTCAAACAATTCAAAATCCATCGCGTCGTTTTGCGTTAATTAGCCTGGGTCCCCTATAGCCCCCCTCCCCTTATGCACTAACGGAAGTGCCCATGACAAATTAAAAAATCTTAATAGAGCTACTGTGATTCGATTTTCAGAATGCATACACCTGTGCCATCAACAAAGTAATATAATCAAAAAATTCTTGGACAGTAGGCCATTGGTGTATAATCTTTTATTACATCGTATAGCGGGTTACTGTAGGAACCTATTCGTAATTTACAAGTAACCTAACATATAAAATGGCACAAGACATTCCTATTTGTGCATTAATAGTTAATAAAAAAAATAGTTTCATCCTTCACCAATTAAAGTAATCAGAAAGTCCTAGGTGAATCCGTGCCGTAGAAAAATTCAGAAACGAATTAGTGTCCTTTTCGCACATTTTGACGCAAAATTAAAATCACTATTTTGCCCTAATTTTTCTTCGTACAATTTTTTCATTTTATTTCTTAATTGTTGATGTCTTGGAATCCTCTAACGTTATGTGTTATTTCATCTAAAACTTCCTTTGGGAAAAATTGGTATTAATGAATGGGTCCCTAGGAGCCCCCCCCCCCTTTAATGCACACGGAAAGTATGCAAACCCCTTATGCATTAGTGTTAAAGCTTTCAGGCATCCACTGCCCCATATTTTTTTGTAGTTTAAAAAAGGTTGAGTAGAAGATCCCACAGGTGGCAAGAGGGGTGTCCTGGGTAGTCATAGGCGACCGGTGTGAAAGTAATCCATTCCGGCAGGTATCATAGGCCCGGGTCCATAGGACGCAACGTAATAAAGCTGAAACTATTTTGCATGAAGTTTTTAACTGAAGCGATTGACATATCTCCTCCACACCGGCTTAGCCGCCTTGACCACCACACCCCTTGGATTGACCCCTACCTTTGTCTTTGCCCTTACACCTCCGTCATTTACCACGGAGGCTTTCCCGCCTATTTACCGCCAGGCCATCTCCTTGTTCTGAGGGGCCTATAGCCCTGGAGGGGTAGCGGCTGGCTTAGCGCCCATCGGGGGGGGGTGGTTTGTCGCTTCCTTTCCTCCCTGCTTGCCTGAGTCGCTTGATGGCCCGGTCTTAGTTGCTGAGTGCACTTTATCCGCTATTGTTCTTGAGCTTGGATGGACCCATTGACCTCGTCCGAAAAGGTCTTTCCCATTAGCCAGTGGCACCTCTAACATATCACGAGAACCGTGACATTTATGGTTTTTGCGACCAGTTGACGTCTTGACCTCACCGAATTGGCAAATTATGGCGGCCCATCTAAATTCAATGATGGAACCATTGGATGAAATTTATAATACCACAAGAGGTTCCTTGGTATCAAAAACATAGGCATAGAACCTCTCGGGCTGAAAAAAAAATTATGGATAAAAACGATTATTTTTTGTCGGCCATTTTGGAATTCATATGGGCGGCCCCAGGGTGGTATATTTTTGGGTCTATTTTTTACCTAAAAACAACTTGGACATGAAATTCCTGGTATAAACCATAGATATAGACACTGACTTTAATCAGAACTGCTAGAGAACTGGAAAAATGGCTACAAATGGCAAATTTGACAGCCATTTTTGAAAATTTCCATGCGGCCATCTTGAAATATGGCAGCGTCCAAATAAAATTCTTGCTGCAGAATTAAAATATTTTCCCCAAAATTTTGATTTTTGACGGCCATTTTGGAATTCAATATAGCTGCCACCAGGCGTATTTTTGGGTCTATTTTTTTCGGAACCTCTGATGCTCTAGAAGTCATTACAAAGTTTCATGCTTCTTCAAAATTGAACGATCTGGTCAGAAAATCCCCCTTAACTTGCTCAACTCAGTGCGGCTATATCTGCAATCGTAAGCGGAGAGTTTGTGGAGTTAGTACTTCCATAGATAATTGGAATTGCTGGAGTCAAGTCTGGATGTGACAAATGCATGAATGATAGTTTCAGCTGCATACCTTGTTAAATGTTTCCGGATTATGCCAATATTTCGGATTGAGCAGAAGGCATCCTTTGATACTGCTGTCACATGACATTCCATTGTTAAATTTGAATCAACATGAGCCCCCCCCCCCCCCCCCCCCCCCCCCCCCCCCCAGGTTCGGAACATTAGTAAATGGCGCTATGTAAGAATCTCCCACTCTAACATGTTGAACATTTACAGCTATTTACCTTTGCGATTTGCTGCTTTGATCCGAGTATCATAAATTCTGTCTTAGCGTCATTGAGCTTAAGGAAATTTTGATTCATCCATGTTCTTATATCATCGACGTAGCTTTCAATTCTCTGAAGTGCGGAGTCAACATCTGCCTGCACAGATTTTATAGATACATAAATCTGCGAATCATCTGCATAGATGTGATAGTTCAGTTGATGCCGACGAATGATGTCTCTCAGTGGCAGAGTGATAAATTATGTATTATGGTATAATGCAGGTGGTCTATTGTGCTTTGGTACTTGCACTAGAGGGCAGGCAGATGAATATCGTTATTCTTGAATTCGAACCCAATTGCCTCACAGTAGTTTTGCATATCGTCGCTGGGCAGGAAAAACCTCATATGTAATTTGAAAGGTCAAATGCAAAACCTCATATGTGCAATTTCGGTAACATGGACAAACCAACCTATTGTCCAGTGTTTGGTCAAATCAAGTTGGTGAAAATGATGAGGTGATGTTTAAAGAAGTACGTAAGTATTTTTAAGTATTTTGCGATACTTTGCAAAACGACAAAATCGCCAAACAGGTCGTTTTATCAGTGTTACCGAAAATGCACATATGAGGTTTTGCTCTTAGAGGTCAAATGCACATATGAGGTTTTTCCTGCCCAACGACGATATGGTACTTAAAATAGGCACTAAGGAGAAACAATATTATTTTTAAGTCTCAACATGCTCTTTAATGGGAGTTGCTGGCCATTTTGAACAGCGCCCTCACTCAAAACTTTGTGTTTGTGTCAATATTGCCTTCAATGCTACCGCCATCATAAAAGTATTCAAAAATTGATTATAAATTTTATTGCCTACTTGTAATCCGTTTCGATTGCATTTAATAGGATTTTGCGGCCATTTTGAAAAGCGCCCTCTACTTCGTAATTGTTTTATCAATTGTTATTGCTATTCAATACTTGTGCCATCAAAAAACAATTCAAAATAAAATCCAAGTGCATCTCTTAAGTTCTTTTTTTAACCCTAAACACGCCATATGCGATTTGGCATGCCCCTCTAACAGACATTAGGAATCAAATCTAGAAATAATCCATATGGTATGTAGAAACACTGCTGAAAATTCATGCTTTTATCACAAAATGCACACTTCAGGTTAGCAGCTTTACTATTAACAAAATGGCCTGGCCAGACGAGCGTTTAATGAAATTAAAGACAACATTATAGTTGTGATGATCATGTCTCTATAAAAAGATGATCTGTTAAACAAAGGATTGTGACTGATGGACCCCCCCCCCCCCAGCCTCATATGTTTTTCTAACTTAGAAAACCCATTACTCATTACTGAGGGAACATGTGGTCCAGTGGATAAAGTGGCCGACCCGCACCCCAAAGGTTGTGAGTTCGAGCCCCACTGATGCCAATGTGTTTCGCCCTTGAGTAAGGCGCTTTACCTCAATTACTCCTCCTTACCCAGGTGTATAATGGGTACCGGTCTAAAGAAATTGAGTGTCCCCCATAAGAGAGTGTCCTAGCTACCATAGCAACATGTACGGAATAAACCGTGACCTTGTATACGAGGCCATGTTGGTACAGTGCTGAAACAAACGATGCATACAGCACTCAATGGCGAACACAATAGACAGATGGGTGGTAGGACACTCAGTCACGCGGACACGGTAGTTTATGACACCGGCATTATTCAATGTTGGGGAAGGTACCAGACTCGCTGTAGAGGAGGTGTACCGATCCCCCTACAGCAACATCATAATTATGGTGGAGTCTGGCCCAATCGCTTCGAAAGAGAGATGGGCACTCCGTCCCTGTGTACACAGGTCCGTCCCCTTTACCTAACCTTTTTACTCAGGATGCCCCTTAGTCAGAAAATATTCTGACTGACGGGTCTTCGGGATAACGGGACGTTTTAACACTTAAAACAGCCCACTAATCCGAATTCTGAGTGGACCTTCTGAGTAATGGGTTTTCTAAGTGGAGTGACCAGAAGGACCCATTAATCAGAAAACCCGTCAGTCAGAAAAAAATTATAAATAAAATACAACAAAAAGCCCACTAGCGGGCCTTCTGATTACTGGGTTTTCTGAATAGGGGGGTCTTCTGAGTATAGGTCTTCTCAATATGCCCAATGAATGGGTGAATGAATGAAAATGTGAGGATAAGATTAACAGTTCTGCATAAGCGAAGTTCAGTAACTTTTAGTTTTATATAACTTACCCCCAGCAGACCCCGTTATATCTCCACACGGCAAATTACGTACATATTATTATCTCTACACGGCGAAGTATGTACCTATTATAGATTGTCTTAATACCTTGCTATCATTAAATACCTTTGAACCCGTTGTTAATTATTAATTACTCTTAGATTAGTACATGCGCAATCATTTTGGGATCATATATTATTGGTTCATTTGTCTTTATCTGAGATAGAATAGTCCTAGCATTGATCATAGAATAGTAACATTGTAACGCTGATAAAAATACGATTGAGAAGCTACCGCTGGAATGCTACGGTAATGCTTAAAGGTAAGAATTATTACATCAGATTCGGGTCTTATAAGGAAAATATAGACTGAGTAATATGCTGAATCAAAAGGGAAGCTTTCTGTACGATGAGAGAGAGAAAAAAAAATATACAGACCTATAGTGTTTTCGGGTAACCTAGCGTTGGGACTGCACGCTATGTAATTAGGGAGGGAGCCCAGAATGTTAATTGACACGAAAAGCGCCGTAACTGCTGATAACATGGGCTGAAAGGGTCTTCCACGCACATCGTAAAAATGCATTTACCGAGATATTCAAGACGTTGTCCAAGTAAGCGCCATAACTGATAATAATTGTATCAGCTTTACATCAGTAATATTTATGTGACGAAATATCTGCTGGACCCAATAATTCAATTTCTGATACTGCATATACTGTCACACTGTCATCACATACTTCAAGTTCAAAATGGCTGCAAAGACAGAACATTTAAGAACAAAGTCATGATTTTAACAAATATATACGTTGAAAATATATACGAAGTATATAGGTATATATTATTGGACACAATAAACACATTTCCGATACTTTTAAACTGCTCTCAACATGTCAGCCAATATGGCCGTCAAAAATATAAAAATCTTTGAAAGCACCATGATACAAATTTACAATTATTAGCGACAAATCAAAATTAATGTTGTCAATAAAAGAAATGTACCTTGGATAATAACCAACTCACAACAGACATTCTGATTTGTTTTTAATGGGTCAACATCCATATAGAAACTAATAATTTTTCAACATAATGGCCTTTATTTGAAATTCGACACTTGTTTAAAAATCAGGATATTCTGGTATCATTCGAGTGGGTTATGGTCAAACAATATTTCTCTTTGTCACATTTGCAAACTTAATGCCAACTTTGTTCAACAGGATCAAATCCGAATCATTATTAAAATAACCTGAGTGATTTTTTGCAATACAAATGAGATGATATCTAAGGTTCCACACAACATTAACTCGAATGGACGGCATTACAGGAGAGCTGTATGATTCGTTTGTTCGTAACCAATTGACTAAAACAGACAGGATCTCTAATAAAAGTATCAGTATTTCAACGATGCATTTATGTGCCCATAAAATGCACGCGTAAGCACCTGAAATCAAAGAAAAATTCCATGAATCAATAATTGTTCGTAACATGCTTTTGAAGCGCCCCTAATTCGTGAATGGGTTTGTCATCAAAGTTTCAGAGTCAAAAGTCAATATTCACCTGGACCCAGTTTGCTGTCACTTGTCAATAAAAATCAGTGTAAATTGAATAAAATTCCAAAGAAGAAATGTGTTTTCAAGTTGGAGCCCAGTGATCTTGTTGGGTTTAATGGTGAATAACACCTTTACTTTCATGATTTTTTTTTCGAAAATTTATATTTTTGGAAATAATTAATAAAAACCGGACATCTAAGTTAATTGGACAGACAGTAGTCATGAAAACCTATGAGGCTGGGAGGGGTCCATTAGTCAATTTTTTTTTCTGTCTAGCAGACCTTTTTTGACAATTCTCGAGTCATAGTCATTATATTCTTTCCAGCCTATTACAACTGCCCCCGACTTGGGGACGGTGGTGGGTTGAAACTTTGGTCCCTGTTGTCCCTTTATAAAGAAATTGAAAGTTTCCCAGGAGAGAGTGTCCAAACTACTATGTCAACATTATACGGGTTAAACGTGACCTACCAGACGAGACTATTAAAACGGATTGCTTTAATTTAAAATTGCATACCTTTTGTTGTTTATACATTACAATTTGTATATAAAGTAAAAATAAGATTAATTCCGGGGCAAGAAACTTTATCAATTCTATGACGGAAATGACAAATACCCTTCTTTGTACATGTATTCACATTTATTTTCTTCATTTTAATGAATGTTTGAAATGTCAGAATTGTCTAATAACATTTCACTTACATTTTTGAAGGTCATCGAAAAGGAGTACAGAAGAAAACGCAAGATAGAAGAAGATGGCACAACGTGGTAATGAAAATAATTATTTCCTCCACCTCTACATCACCTAGTAAATTAATTCAATAAATGAATGGTAATATGTGTGTGTATGTGTGTATATATGCAGGTAATGTATTGTGGGGCATGCATGTCCTTTTGTAGACATATGTGAAACAATTTGTATATACAAGCCTTTCTCCAAACAAAATGTGGCAGCAAAAGCCGCCCCGTTTGGCAATTAGATAATACCTTTGTGACATGATGCTTACATCAACGTCAAGGGCGCAGTCTCCGCTTTCAAATACCGGGTTTTTTTTCAATTTGCTTGTTTCAATCTCAAGATATGTTAAGTTGATGACGAAATGGTAAAATCATAATTGTGCCACTTTTTAGAAATTTGAATAGAATCTTACATCTAAATACAGGTACAGTACAGTTAGTAAAAGAACATTCATTTGCAGGAATTGCTCAGCATGTACTTAGTCTAGTATTGATCTTGACGGTGTGATTAATAATGATAAGCTGCTCATTCATATCGGTAAGGTACATTTTCTTCAATAAAATTCAATAGGGTTTCAGATTTACAAGGATAAAAATGTTAAATTATTGGAAAAACTTTATCTTCGTTAGTAAAAGTGGCACAATTTTAGTTGTATCCTTTCGTTGTTAACTAAACACATCTCAAGATTAAAACAACCAAATTGAACAGAACCAACGGCATTTGAAAGCTTGGATTCTGCCCTCGACGTTGATGTAAGCACCATGTCACAACAGTATTTTCTTCAATTAGCAATATTGATAGGGTTTCAGAATTACGAAGTATAAAGAAGTTGAATTATTGGATATACTTCATCTTCGTTCGTAATTTTCACTTGTACATTTTTTTTGAGACAGCCTGTATGTATATTGTGTGTATGTATGCGTGTATATTGGTAGGTATGTGTGTATGTATGTTAGTTCATGCTTTAACAATTAGTTGTTTGATGCTACATCCCATGTGCAATCATTGCAATTTGGGAGTATTTTTTGAAATTGTATAGTTTAACTTTGTATAGGAATGTAAAAAAGAAAATTGCATAACTTAACATTAAGTAATTAGGCAATGGACAAAAATGCTTCTTTGTAAAATCATAAAATTGTTGCACGACGATATGATAAGCACACGAAATTAAAAATATGCGGACGTTAACTAAATATTTTAGAATACCAAAGACTTAATTAGTAAACAATAATAAATAAGTAAATAAACAAAAACAGCTATACTTCCATGAGTACTGAGCGAAATGTGGAATACAATATAGTCTTTACTTCATTATTTAAAATATTTATTCATGTTATTTCGCCAAAATTATTCCCCCAAACGATGCAGAACTACCTTGTCCACACATAAGAGATGGTCCACATAAACCTAGAGTAATGTATGGTATATAAAAATAGCTGTGTTTGTGAGATATTGCGTTTTAAAGGTACATAATGCCCTTGCCCATGCCTTTGTTTTACCTTGGGTAGCTGGAATTATTTTAAGATGCATTTTTCTCACATATACCTGAAGAAAAAGTTAAAAAGAGATAATAAAAAATTTGTTTAGCCTCAAAAAGCATCAACAACGCGGTTTGAACACTTTACATTTTGCAAGATGTGCTATTGTCGGCTTTGTATGTACGAAAATAGGTGTACTGACAGGCTTTTGTAGTCGCAGTGGCGTAGCTAGGAGTTTTATATTGGGGGGGGGGGCAGTTGTCGCATCTCAACCGACAGAAAATGGGTAGGGTCCAGGGGCCCGCCTTAGGGCCTGTTGGGGTCCAGGGGCGAAGCCCCCTGAAAATTTGGTTTTATATGCTTGAAATGTCTTCTGAGGGCTATAAATTTTTGTACGATTTTGGAAAGTTATTTGTCGCCGCTGTCATTGAACTTGAAACCTATACTTTGCCGGACAATCCGGCCTGAAGTGCCATGGCCTGAATTTTTCAAGTGAACCGAAGGGCTCATTTCAAAAGACGAAATCAATTATGGGGGGGGAGGGGGGGCGCGGCCCCCTGCCCCCCCCCCCCCCTCTGGCTTACGCCACGTTTAAGTGAGGTCCGGTAGTACCGAGTAATAAGGCCTTGTGTGTGTTAGTAACATACCTGTGTACCCTAGTCCAACCAAAGGTTTTGTACTAAGTTCACGACCAGGGGACATAATTTTTTTTTGAGAGCTTATTTAAGCAAATTTCTCAAGCAAATCGCCAAATCAGGTTTTTCGACCATTCATGCAAAGCAAAAAGTGATATTTATTTTGCCATATGGGTGCCAAGTAAGCATACAGATGTGATTATTCTAAAAATAAGAAAAAATACATATATGGTGAGGCATTCGCTTACAGTAGCCATCGTACGTACATTAAAGTACCATTTTGGGGGATTGTAAAAGTATTAGGAAAAGCTCGGCAACACCCCACCCCCACCCCAAATTCAGACTTTGACGGGAACCCTGACCTCCTTCAGGTGATATCTCCATTTGTTTTCGCTAAAATGCCGCAAGGTGAACTTATAATACAAAAAGGACCTTAGATCATATTCGTTGCATTTTTATGCAACAGGGGATCATCCCCCGGTAGTGGTAACCCCCCCCCCCCCCCCGTCGGACGGGGGAACCAATGGTTCCCTGGACCATGGTAGCTATGATTAAAACCCTTGGGGAAATCGAAAGATGTTTTTATGCATATTTACATCGATAATCTGTATTTTTCATAAAGTGATAATTTTTGTATCTTCTTCTTCTTGAAGTCCTGGCCCTCCAACATATCTCGATCTTCTCTATCGATATATATGAAACTACAGATTCATAAATTTGTTGACCAGTTTTGGAATTTCCCGCTGATATCCAGTTGTCCTCAGAAAGAATTACACCCCAACTATATGCGACCATAACTTCAAAAGTTTTTTTTTTTTTTTTTTTTAAAAAGAATTTTAACCACAATGTACTTTTTAACATTTTAATGTAAACATCACTCGATTCGGTTCAGTAGTTTTTGAAGAAATAATGCGATTATGTCCCCATGTTTATGGCACTTCCTTCCAATTTTGCTCACAATAATGCAGATTTGATGTTAACTATACCGTTGATTCTTGTGTTAATTTTTCAAGCTGTCCTTCTTTTCATTCCCTAAAGAACCGACCTTGTTTAATATTTTTGCGAGTTCAATCCATTTTTTTCTTTTATTATAGGAATAAACCATTACCGTGACATTATAACAAAAATCCAACAAGAAAACAAAACATGGTAAATCAAGAATGATCGTCTTTATTGAGAAAAAAACAACAAAACCCAATAAAATCTTGTAGAAAATGTGAAGATATGTTAGTTGAACTAGGGGTGGCACTGCATATAGGATTGAGAAGTTTAATCAATACTTTAACAGGTGGATAAACTGACCAATAAAATTATTCACAATAGATTATTAAAATTAGACATCTTATTCCAGTAAGACTGGGTGTATTCTACATTTAAAATAATAAAAAAGCATATTTGAGTGCAAATTAAAAATTCCCCCGTTTTTTTTATTATCTCGTGTTATATAAAGTACTGACATTTGTCGCCCATACAAAGGGTATTTGTGATTTTCAGATATGCCAAAACTGGTCATAACATTACTTTGGTCAGGCAGGAATTTAGATTAGAATTCCACGGAAATCCCTTGCAAGAAGACAATCTTGAACAACGTTAAGAAGTACCATGAAAACGGGTACAAGTCAAAATTTGAACAAGAGGCGCTGTGGGAAGGCGGAGAACCGCCCGAACTTTACAGAACATTGCAGTCATCAGACGAACTTCAGTCTAAAATCTAAGCAAAATTGCAGACTTAGCAGTGTGCCACAAATACTCTTTGCATTTGTTGGCATGCTGGATATACAAATCTTGAATGCATTTTATCAAAACGGAAAATCTACTCATCTGAATCAATTCTTAGCAAACAGAAAAAGGTGAACATTTGGTGTTTGAAACCATTCTTAGATTTTTATAATGCACAACCTATAGTTGAATATCAAACTTTGCTTCGTTTTCAATATCAATTTCAAAGCATAACTTTTCTAGAAAGCTGCCTGATGATATGCAATTTAAATTAAATGAAAAAGGAATTTGCTTGGATTGGCAACAGCCATGGTATTAACATTAATTTGTCAAAAAAACTGAAGATGTCACTGACATTTCTTCAATTTTCTTCAATTTTTTAAGTGAAAAAGAAAAGATGTAAATTTCTTTTGTAATCTGGTGCAAAATATGATTATCTTATTTGTTTTAAATAAAATGAAAAAGAAAATGAAAGAAGTATTGATTATTTCTCGCCTGTTCTGTCTGAATCACTTTATTACAAAACTTGGAAGTGTCCATTGACATGTGTTACATAATCGCTTATTTCTTCAAAACTACTGAACCGAATCGAGTCCTGTTTACATTAAAATATTGAAAAATAATTGTGGTTTAAGATTCTTTTTAAATTTATCAAATGTGATGCTCACGTTTGAAGTTATGGTCACCAAGAGTTAGGGTGTAATTCTTTCTGAGACACCCTGTATTATGTTTACCAACCATCGTGTCAATGGCGAATTCCCATAGGAAACGCATAGAGTTCACACAGAGTGCACACACAGACGCATGTAATCTCAAGTCATTTTGATCTTCTGTCTACTCCTCTCCTGCGTTCAATTCCACCAATATAGCAATAAATGTTGGTTAACTAGGTTCCTTGATCTTTGTAGATTGCTAATATTATATTCCCGGCTTCGTAAGTGTGAAAGAAATAAGTTTGTTTTACGAGCGATTGACACTGAACATTCTCATCCTACGATGAATTCTACGCATGCAGCGCTAGTGTAAAGCACAGCACGCGGCAGTTTAGAGTTGAGCCAAATCTTGGACTTGACACAAGCAGTTTGTACTGATTCTATAGATTTTCATTGTTTTTTTTTTTTCTTTTTGCAGTTTTGTAAGAGGTTAGAATTTATTTGAAATCCTTTTTCTATTTTTGGAAGCGCTACTTAAAACCCCCCTTTCATGTGCCAAATTCGTTATTGCATTTGTCGATTGACATTTCACGCTACTTTCATGCAAAAGTTAAACCAGAACCGATATTTTTTTTTCCGTAGTTAACTTGTTAACTTGTGAAATTACACCATAGCGTTTAGTTCACTTTAAAACACTTTGTGGGGACTTTAGGCTAGAAGTAGTCTAGATTGAGTATCCAATGACCTTGAAAAATCAGAAATAATTTTGGCCTAAAAATAAGTCATTGCAAAGCGCGACTAGATTGTATTTTACAAAATCCAGTAAAAACGCTATGTCAGGAACCCCTCTGAGCGCCCGATGACTAGAATGGCCACAGAGGGCAGTAGAAGCGGCAAGTGAAGTTGACAGGATTTCAAAATAAATTCTTACCTCTTGCAAAACTGCAAAAAGAAAAAAAAACAATGAAAACCTATAGAATCAGTACAAACTGCTTGTGCCAAGTCCAAGATTTGGCTCAAGTCTAAACTGCCGCGTGCTGTGCTTTACAAGTGTGTACGCACGACTCCAGCATATAATGGTGCTATTGATAAGTAATCCGCCTTATGAATAGGTCACTGATATTCAGAGAAAGAGATGACTTTAATTCATTTTCACTGAAAAATGGTGCACATCACTCTAGAAGTGAGACAGGCGTAAACTGATTTTGATAATTTTATACACTTTATTTTACAAAATTATGTCTTGTAAGGGGGCGTCACCTTTGTAAACGCTTATGATTAGGCACTTCAGGTGGAAATTTTATATTGGTAACTAGAGGTTTAAAATATCCACCATTTTGATAGAGGGTGTCAACAGCACACTACATTTTAATTTGCAAATCGTATCTATAGTTGCGGAGATATTCAAATTTTAGTACTCGTACATTGAAGCAATTGTGAGACCATTTGTCAAAGGTCAAATCTTTTATTTTCCTTTATTTTCTTATGTCACAATCAAAATAGCATCTTTATGTACAGACTAATTATATCTTAAAATTACAAGAATACAGACTAGAACATTTCTGCAGACTTCCTGAGATATGATCATTTTTTATACATATCATATAAAGAAACCTCTATCTCGCGTAATATGAACTAATTTTGCTAGGAAATGCTTTAAAAATGGGTACATTCATTATTTTTTAAGCATTTTTTTGAGAAAATTAACATATCTCAATCTGTACATGGTAATACTCAAAATTGTTAGAAACATCACCCTGTTGCATGTCTCTATGTAATGGTATAGTTCTCAACTCTCCTTTGCTGAATTCATCTAAGTTTCATATTTTTCCTAAAAATGCGAAAATATACATTTTCCAAATGTGTACTATACACGGTAAAGTAATGATGCCTAATAAAACTTGTTCATCGTGCGATATAACCCCTAAATGAAATATTAGCTATTTCCCTCCTCCATCATAAAAGCACTTTTGATAGACTATTTGCATATTTTGTTCTTTAAAATTTGCATATTTTTCTTGAAATGGGGAAAATATTCCTTTTTCCACCATGGTGTACCTATAACACGCAAAATTATTGGATGCAATAACAACTTGCAGTTCAATTTTTTGTTTTGTATAAACCTAATGAATTATTGCTATTTCCCTCCTGTCCCCCTCCCCTCCCCCTCGCACGCCAAAAAATAGGTCGGTAGGCCTACATTACACTGTGTTCCCATTTTTACAAATCCATGCACTCCCGTCTCCAAATTCTGACTATTGCCACTGTGAACCCTCTTCTTGAATGGGTGTGTGTGTTGGGGGGGGGTGGTGGGAAGGAGCTCCTTCTTCAACAGCTACTTATGTTTAATACTACAAAATACAATTGTAATAGAATAGAACGGAATCATTTTTTTCTTGTATGCCTAGAATGTAATTCAATGGATTTTTGCCCCCCACTTTGAAGTTTTACGTCATGTGCAGAGTGATTAACGCAAAAAGGTCTTTTCTGACATCTTTGTTTGAACTCTATTCTTAGTAAGATACAAAAATAAACTGGTGGATTGGATTACCAACATGGCAGTCAATACTAATAGCTTACATAGTGTGATACGTAGACGTATTACGTAATATCCTTCACAAACATATACTCATTAGGTAATCTTTTTATTTATTGAAATGCGAAAGCTACTTCTTTCAAACGCAATATGAAAGTGAAAAAATACTGAAAACCTAAACCGGACGCGGCTGTCCAATCACAGGCGTAGGCTGTTATACAGCATGTCAATTGCGAAGATTTTTCCACTTAATTCTTTTTATGTCGCGCGAGAATTTGCACCAATTGCTTAGGGAAAAATCTTTTATTCTTTCATATTTAAAGAATTCTACATAACTTGATATTATTGTAAAAATGAATCCTTCGTACTGAAACAGACTGCTAAAACATCCATAGCTTTTGTCCACACTGTAAGTTTGAAATATCAAATTGGCTGAGAAGCTGATCATCTGAACTTCTCTAAAATCCAATCGGCGAAGCGATCCCGATAATCACACCGAACGGATTCCACTTTTCATTCATAATCTATATTGCGGATATTTACGGAGACCTCGAAGTGGTGCCGAGTGCCAAGTCTATATTAGGCGTGCCATTTTTCAATGGGACACGCACAGTGCAGCATCAAAGAGGACAACTTTTTGAAATCACCCATCGATGAATACGTCACCCTTAAAGAAAAAGTTTACGCTTTCTCTATAACCGTTTACGGAATGGGATCGAAGATATCAGCAATGCTAATTTGAAGGATGGCTGAATCTGTCCAGCATGATTTTGCTTACATCTTTTGTTTTGGGCGGGAAAAAAAATCCACAGAGTTGTGAGACCCACTCACAAGTATGTTGCAGCGGTTTCGTCACGATGTACGTAACGGGGGGATTGAACTGTCCTACTAATTAGATCTTGCCCGCTAGCCCATATCCCTCTGTTAGCACTCAATTTTGTTCATTTTCTAACACTGTCCTCTGCATCCCTTTGTACATCGCATTTACAACTGATGATTGGGGGGCCATACGCTTCACCATAGGTGAAAGAGTCAGTCATCTATTCCAGAATCACCATCTTTTTTACCAAAACAAAGAGAGTAATCATCCATAGATCTGAGGTCCCGAGGGAGGAAACCTATCCAAGGCATATGCCAGAAAGAAGTGCAAATTACCAAGAATCTGTGGCTGATTTGAAAACAGATGATGGTCCTACATACATAATACTTTCCATAGAAGTAGGAAGCAGAAGTTTCTGCAATACAAAACAATCCTGACATCAACAAACGCCTGCACCATTGGGCATTCCTAAAGGAAAGAGGAATCGATACAGCAGCCACATTACACTCGAGCGATCTCATCCATCGCTCAGCAGAAGCTAAAGGCATTCAGACAGGATGGAGCTACAAGCCACGCCAGCATTACTCTGAGGAAGTGGAAGGTTGAAGCGTTCACAAACCAGGTATAACGCGCCAAAAGTCTGGTCCAAAGCCAGAGACCTCAGAACACTCTAATAAGGTGATCAGGGCAGTACGCAGGATTATTTTTGGGGTTGCTGGACTTCGAAAAGTGGAATTTTTTGGTAAAAATTGGACCTAACCACCACCTACAATCGTGTTTTTTGGGACTTTTTGAACATTTCATCACCCAAAATGGACTTTTCCTTTCAAAATTTTCTCTCTCAATTTTGACTCTTTTTTATCAGAAAAAAGAAGCCAAAAGTGGACCCTTTGCCCTTTGGCACCCCCCCCCCTGCTAAACGGGCATGAAGGTGATGTTTTTCCCTACTAAATTCAACTTCACAGAGGTTAATATATCAGAGTCTTATCTAAAACAAGACGGATAAAACTAGGCTCCGGAAGGTGACAGCGCTGTGTTCTACCAATAACTAGTCTTCCTTCCACTGTGCGTTGGACGTTCGAAAGTCCCCCCAAAGTTGCTGGCATTCATGCACTCCGATGATGCTTTGGTAATTCTTTGAACCCACAATGACACTGCCACATACTCACACCAATGCCACAAGGCTAGTGCATCTTGTTGTTAGTGGAATGATTTCCAATTTCTATGCCTTTTCTCTTTTTTCTGAGTAAATAACCTCTGCCTTTTAACTATCATTATAATGCTTACATTAATTGATGAACTGCAAGCAGCAAACTGAATATGGCGTCTGGCAAGTCTGTAAATCAATGCCTGACCACAACATACTTTTTTTTTTTAACCAAACTATGGGGTGCCCGGCGGCACATACTAAGCACTTTTAATGCGGGGCGCCTGAGGCCACACTCCGCTTTTGTCTATTATGTTCTCCACATTACATCACACACACCCCCCCCCCCCCATCATCATTAAAAAAAAACAACCTGCGGTTCTGATGGGCAGAAATGCAAATGTACCTCGCAAGGCCTCATCCATTACTCTGTTCTTATTGGTGCTAAACCATTAAACCAGCAAGCCATTTATCTCCATGGGATGAAATGGATTTGCATGTCAAAATAAATTTCAGGATGCCAACCGATAATACAACTTTTGGTCTAACCTCAAAATCGAAACTACCATGAAGATTTAACATGCACCTTTGGCACACTGAGATAGGAACAGAGTAGAGATCATTATATACTTAAACCTTTACATGGCAAAATAAATTACCAATGAGTTTTAAAATATAATTTCTCTTCGTCAAACGTACCATACACAATTTCAATTAGTGGCTCTTTTTAATCATCGCAAAACTTTTAGATGAATTTACCAGAAAAAATAAAGCATCACCTCAACTTTTAAAAACTACCACGCTCAAGCCCCAAAGACACTATCATTGATTTTCCGCAAAGAGGAAAAATATTTTAAAACTCATGAGCATGTTTTTCAAAACGTGGAGGACAAGTCTGTAGAATTCCTATAAAATACTTTTTCAACTGTAAAAAATTGGAGAATGGAAGAAAAAACGTATGGCTTAAATATCCGTTTTTCGTTTTATCTTAGGTTTGCACTGATCATTATTTCGGCTGTTTAGATGTTAGGACCCTGTAAATTCTGATATTATGATTTTTGTCTAAATAGCCAATGACTAGACAGTGCCTTTTTAAGCCAATTTTTGTGGTAACAATACCATATTTTTGGTATGACCAATATCAATGCATATACGAACTATCATCAATCTTAATAGTAATGTCTACAAATGATTGCATACTCTTTTCCTCATTTGACTCTTTCATTTGCATCTTTCATGCCAATTCAGTGCAATCGACTACAGTAGGGGTGCAAGCGTTTCTTATAGGATAGAGAGGCAAAACGTTACGTAAATCTTTAGAAATTCCCGTTCTCGCATGTTTGCCGACCACAAAGCAAACCTAGAGTATACCAACAATAGAAAGCCATGGCTGCCTCCGACTTCTTCCACATACTTGGGTGCCGCTTTGCATAAACTAATCGGTAGTGATAAAATTAATGTATGTGGTTTAGAGGTGGTGCCCCAGGTAATTACTAGTGGTCCTGGATCATTGTGCTCAGATACTCTTTTTTCTCATAATCCAATGCCGCTTATTGAAAAGATGAATTCATTGAGGCGGTTTATTTAAATCAAGCCTACTGTATGTGTCATTCATTTCGTTGTGTTTCCATGGGTGGACAAAATTTACCCACCCAATATCACCCAACACCGCACCCAAACTCCAACAACTGATATTTTGGGCGGATTGTTTGTATCGATTGCATTGTGTTGTATACAAGCACCCATACTGATCATTATTCCGTGCAATATTCAAAATGTCATCGCCCAGCACGGACGACTGGTTTTGAATGCGTTTCACCCCCTTGGGGGTATGGCTCATTTGTAGCAGTCGCTGGATCAGCAGTCGATCAGTAAACTGCGTATGTTTGATGTCCTCGCACAGTGGAGGCCTTTGAGTCCTTCCTTCCACTGTGGTTTCCAAATTTGGCTACGTGTTTTTTATGTGCAATATCATTTTGATTTTAATGTCCTTTAATATACAATTTTTTCAATGGTCACTGTGTGGTCAACCCCCAGCAATAATACTGTGTATTGATTTTACACAGAGGTTTTCGCCTGAATGAGCGAGAAAGCCTACTTGCAATAGGTGATTGTGGTACACGTGGTTCGTGTCCCAGTACCCTGCAATGCCATTGAAAAATCCCAAAAATGGCAACTTTTGGTTTGGGGGTTTGCCTCTTTCGGGCGTTTTATGTCAGCAATTTCCCTGCCCGCTTTTTTACAACGAGGTGTTTAACTGAAGAGAGTAAGCACTAGGCACAAAATGTATTATTTTCTTAAATGGTCTGACTTTGGCTCAATACTGATCGATAACATGCCAAGATCCTTTTTTTTTGTGCCAGGTGTACTTTGTAAATCAGTTTGATGTTTTATATCGCTCTGGAGGGCCAATTTACCTATATTTAGCACAACATATCATTTTGTACATGTTGGGATTTTTGTGGGTGCAGTAACTACGACATTTTAATATTTGCCATAGGTTTGGATAGCAATAACACTCAGTCGCTCGATGGTTGCACATTGCTTCTTTTCAAAACAATTTCCATAGTGGAACAAAGTCTATCTACATTTTCATGATTTACAGAGCATTTTGTGTATCATACATTTTGGTGACTTTTCGATTAAAAAAAAAACACACGATGAAAATGTATTTTTAAATATGAATAGTGGTATTTCCCACTAAATCGACTTCGTAGCATAACTGCACACGTGATTTCCCTTGTAGTGCAACAAAGACTTCATTGCGCTCAACAAATTCATTTTTAGTGCAACAAGCTCGTATCTACACCTAATTAGCCCTAATTAGGCTACTAACTCTGTAATAAATTGAGCCTTACATTTGAAATATATGGCATATTATGCGTATTCATTTACTTTTTTTTTAAATAATTAAGCATTGAGCGCAATATTGAGTGGAATAAGGTCGTACATTTTTGATATTATGGGTTTTATTGTGCCAAAATAAGCATAAATTTGGAAAACATGAAAATGCACTTTTGACAAATAATTTGGGAGATTTTTATTTACACCTTTTAAAGGTGCTTGTTCCGATTTATGTCTATTGTGTTCTCTACTTGATATGAGAGCCTGGCACTTGCACATACACCCCATCAAGTACCGTGGGAAACAAACTTGCGGTTTTGATGATAGACGCAATAATGCATGTTGCAAAGCCCTATTCATACTGTGCTAATAATATTGATGGTTAACCACTAAAACGGCGGTTTTTTGTTTATATCGTGGGAATGAAGTGGATTTGAGGGCGACAATGAGAAAAATACGGCCTTTCATCTGATATCAAAATCGATACTACTTCCGGGTAAATCAGGGGTGTCCCAAAGACGATCGGAACACGCACCTTTAACACTTAAGTGCCCGGGGGTCCATAACACCCACCATTCGATCTTTTTTGCGATTTCTCGGTTACGCAATCAACTTTTTCAATGAGTTTTTGCTATTTGTCTGATTATGAATACGCTTCTCCTGATACAAAACAATTAAATCCACCCACGGCTTTATTAGGTCCCTAGGAACAACCCCCCTTGGGCACTAACGGAAGTGAAAAAGATCAAGTCTTAGATATTTTACTAATTAAAAACGTTAAAGTAATTAAATCTTGGGATTTACTAGCTTATATATATATACCTTAGGAGGTAATTAATTAATAATTATTAATACTTAAATCAAATAACCTTTTTTTAAATGCTGATAGCATCAATTTTCATGTTGTCATGACCGTGCTCTTAACTGTGTAAGTCTATGGGAAAGACAAGGTGAATCTGAAGTTCCTGAAAAAATACAAGATGGTAAAAATTTTGCTATATTTTAGAGTTCTGGTTATTCTAGAGTAGAAATAATGAATTATTTTGGTTCAAAACCTTATCGTAGTTGCTGATGATGGAAATGTGCGAAACACTTTTTTTCGGTGAGTGACAATTTCAATTGGCCATAGGTCATAGTGCGGATTTCATTTTTATTATGGGTATGTGGTTGTCTTACGTTACCCCCATTTACTTGTGTTAGTGTCATGATTAAATCCCCCCCCCCCCCCGGGCACTAACAGAAGTTTTTTAGCTTGGGCACTTAAGTGTTAAAACAATCGCTTTACAAAAATAAAATGGCGGATCTACATGACACTAGTTTTCCAGTGTCGTGCAGCAAAGTCTTATCTACCAGTTACGACTTTGTTGCACTCAACAGAAATTCAATTTTGAGTGCAACAAAGTCGTATCTACACCTAAATAGGCCTATTTAGCCTAATAACTCTGCAATAAATTGAGACTGTCACTTGAAATATATATATATCAAATTATTCGTAATGACCTCGTTTTTTATAATATATAAAAAAACTTAATTTCGCCAAAAATGTCAGTTGCGACTTTGTTGCACTGACATGACGATAAAGGATATTTTTTTCTGATTATATAATTAAGTTTGTTTCATGCATATGAACATACATAAGCAGAAGAATATTTCTGGCAACAGGTTTTGCTAATTTTTATTTTTAAAATCACACTCACGTTTGTGCCGGCGGGCGGGGGTTCCTAGAGACCCAAGCTATAACGGGCGAGAAATGTTAGTAATATATTTTATGGAAAGAAGCGCAATGATTAGTTGCACAATTATACACAAAAAGTTAGAGTTCGAAAATATTTTTCACGAGTGGATTGCAATAACCAAATCGGGTGCTGTAAACGGTATTCAAAAGCCAAGACTTCACTTATGACATGATGTAAATAACACGTCATCATTTTTTTTTTTCACCTCCAGCGAAGGTGATTTTACCTTACACATTTTTTTGACACCCTGTATGTTACTTAAAGATACCAAATCGCGTACATAATCTTAGGTTATCTTTTCCCACCAGGTGTTATGATTGAAAAGTTAAAGCTTCGTTTTAAGGGATGTAATTGTACACCTTGTTTTTAAATAGAGATACGTATGGTACTTTTGGGTCATACCGGCGCTGGCAAAAGCAGTACGGGTAACAGCATTGTGAATGCCGAAGTATTTGATAGTGATCCGGGAAAGATTTCTCAGACTAAAAGATGCAAAGTTGAGGAAAGGAAAGAGCTGTATAGAGATCTACATCTCAAGGTTATTGACACGCCTGGCTACTACGACACACAGAGAAGTAAACGGGAAGTTTTAAGTGAAATCGACAACTGTCTTAAATATGCGCCTCATGTGTTTCTGATCGTTATCAGCTTGACCGACAGATTTCCCAAAGAGGCAGAGGATAGCATTAGGCTCATGGAAGAACAGTTCGGGTCCGAAATGTATAAGTAAGTTGTAAACGATGTTTTACTTGTAGTTCTAATATTTATTCTGATTATGGTAGGTTTTCTTGTTTTATTCCTGTCAGTTCATTAAAAGGTTTTGGGGCGTGTCGATGCTTCGATGATTCCATTCGTTCTGAGAAATTCGATGTGACATATCATATCAGATTAAATCCATAATTAAAATATGTCCCTTTCTCACGAAGAAAAAAATGCAGGGCAAATGCACTCAAAAAACTCTGAAGCATAAAGTGATACGAATAAGTAATTATTAATTCTTGATACCTCACTCAGGAATATAAGAAAAGCTGATACGTTTACATGTATTAGTTCCAGAAATAATGTTTGATATCTTGATCCAATCGTTTATCTAAGTACTGGTTTGGTCACTCATAACGAACTACAATATTTAGTGGCCTAATCCTCCTCACGATTTAGAGGTTTACCAGGTCTCGATGTTCCTGACACTTTATCCGTTCTTTGATTGACTCCAAAAAAGGAATCGACAGCGCACATGTCTCAGACTGTACATAGACACTTGATTTTGGTACCAATAGATAGCTATGGTCCTCCTCTTTCCATTGATACCAAAATGAGTACCAACATGACTAGCATTACGTCACAATGACGTCATAAAGTTCGCATGTCAGCAAAACTGCCATTTCCATAGACACAGTGAAAAATTCATTTTTTCGCCAAAAAGGTTAGGAAAATCAGATTTTCATGCGGTTTTTGACTCTACTTGATGGGAAATGACTAGTTTTATATAATGACAGCATTTTAGAGCTATAATAAGGTGTTTGAGTCACTAAAATTGCGAAATATCAATTTTCCACCCTATATTCAGTATTTTCGTACTTTCCTCAACATATGACGTCATAGTGACGTCATAATGGGGATGTAAGTACTTATTTTGGTACCAATAGAAAGAGTAAACTCTAAGCTATCCTTTGGTACCAAATTTACAGGAATCGGGTGTTCAGTAACGAAAATCACAGGGGGTGGTAACCACCCCCCTCCCCTTCGGGAGTTTTGTTACAAAAAATGGCTCAGGTAGACGAGGGTTAAAAAAAACGTCGGTGTAACTGTCAGCCGGGACTCGAAACGTGCAAATAACTGTACAAAACGGACACGTTGTTGTAACGGGGACAGTTCGATATTCCGACGTGTCATTGCTCCGAAAGGTTTTTTCTCCGAACGGTCATTACTCCGAACACACTGTTCTATGGAAGCTCATTATTCCGAAAGGATTTGTTCCGAAGGGGCATTAGTCCGAAGTTCATTAGTCCGAAAGGTCGCTTCTCCGAAAATAAAGATCATTACTCCGAAAGGTTTTATCTCCGATCGATCATTTGTCCAAAGGTTCATTGCTCCGAAAGGTTTTTATTCCAAAGGGTCTTTATTCCGAAAATGAAATAAGGGTCATTAATCCGAAAGTTATTTGATCCGAAAAGTTTTTACTCCGAAAGGTCATTATTCCCGAAAGGTCGTTTCTCCGAATTTTCGGAATATCGACCTTTCGGAATAAAAAACCCTTCGGATTAAAAACCTGCATTTTTATTCTGAAGGGTCATTACTCCGAAATAATTTTCTCTCTTTTTGCTAATCTTTATCTTTCTGTAAATTTTATTGTTTTCCTTCTACAAATTTGATTTTGTTTTTGCTTTTCCTTTTATAAATATTCTTTCTCTTCGTTTTATATGGTTTTCTGCATTCCAACCGTTCCTTCTTTTTCTTCTATCTTTCCTTCCATTTTGTTCTTTTCCTTCTGTCTTTCTTTTCCTTCTATCCTTTCATTTCTTCTTTTCTTTCCGTTTTCATTTCCTCTTTTTCAACCTTTTCTACCCTTTCACTCTTCATATTTCTGCCTTACTGTTCTTACAGGCCATTTGTTTTCTTTCTTGTCTGTCTGTATGTCTCACTCTGTTTATCGGTCTTTGATTCGCTTTTTTTCTGCAGTCTTTCTTTCTTCTTTCTTTTTATCCGTCTGCCTTTCTATCTTACAGCATGTCTTTCTGTAGTGTGTCTTCGTCTCTTTCTCAGTCTTTCGTTCTCGATTTTGCCTTTCTTTTTCAATTTGACCTTTCCTTTCTTGGTTTTTCTCGTTTTCTTTCCATTGTCCTTTCTCCATTTTACCTTCCTTTTCCTTTCTTTCTGAATTTCTTTCTTTTTATTTCTATCTTTCTATTTTTTGTATACTTTCATTCTCTTTTCCTTTCAGTATAACTGCTTTCACTCTTCAGTTATAATGCACGGCGTCCTCCCAAAATTTGGTAGAATCAGTTTTGTGTACAAAAGCATAAAAAAAATTGAATTTTTGGCTAAAAACTCACATAAACGATCAATCTTTACAGGATTTTCGGCCAGAATAAGAAAGAAAACCACAAAGTTAAATAAAGGCCAATAGTCCGATCGCTAATAGCCTCGTCCTATCTGAAGTAAGTTTTTTTCTCATTTATCCTGTGAAATCTTAGGGCTAAATGGTGTTTGGTTTTTGGATGTTACAAGCGAAAACGTACCCTGTTTTGGTCGACCAATATTTGATTTTACATATTAAAATCACGTTTTTTAGGTCTCACATCAAAACGGCTTGAAATATCGGCGCAAAACTCAACAGATGGGTTTTTGGGTTGAAGGCCATTCTATCAAGACGTTATACACTTAAATCGGGTTATCCCCCTTTAACTTTAAAATGATGCTTACAAAACCGTCAATGAAATTTCGGAGTATATAACATTCTTAATTAAGGTTTTTACTCCGAAAGGTTTTTTATTCCGAAAGGTCGATATTCCGAAAATTCGGAGAAACGACCTTTCGGAGTAATGACCTTTCGGAGTAAAAATCCTAAGAAATAAAAAAATAGGTTTTTACTCCGAAAGGTTTTTTATTCCGAAAGGTCGATATTCCGAAAATTCGGAGAAACGACCTTTCGGAGTAATGACCGTTCGGAATAAAAACCTTTCGGAGCAATGACCCTTTTTTAGATTTCGGAATAATGACCTTTCGGACCAATTGCCGTTCGGAGAAATAGACTTTCGGAGAAATTACCATTCGGAGTAAATACCTTTCGGAATAAAGACCTGTCGGAGTAATAACCTTTGCGGAACAAAAACCGATCGGACAAATGACACGTCGGAACATCGACCTGCACCCGTTGTAACTGCTGTGAGTCCCAGCTGCAGCTGCCAGTTAAAACCACGATTTGTACTGAACATTTTAATAGTGCGCGTAATCTTTACGAACAATTCTGATTTGTGTATATATGTTATTTTTTGTTAAACCGAGGGGGCTGAAGAGTCAACTCCACTGTACTTATTTATTTATTTATTTATTTATTTATTTACTGGATAACACTTTCATAACAGTGGCACACACCTACCCGGTGGTGCATCCATAAAACAAGAAATACAAAAAGCAAACATAATCAGGAAATATACAAATACATTACAAATCAATTGGAAAAGGTTTTAGACAAGCGAGTAATGTGAAACAATCTTCCAAAGAAACATATCAACCTAGTCAACGCTATTTCTTAGAGCTGATCTAGTTTTCCATGCAGATTCAAGATATGCTTTGCAGCATTGATCGAATATATTTCCAAGGACATAATTATCTTGGAAAATGTTATCAAACAACAAGTGATGTTTTATATAAATATTTCCATTAATGAAGATGTCCCAGAAAAGTTTAAGGTCATTCTGAATAAGTCTCTGCTGGAGATCATTGAAAGTTTCATTTCTTATAGGATGTAAAACAGCACATTCGAACATAAAGTGATCAATGGTTTCTTGATCTTGGTTACATAGGCAGCATAGGCCTGTACTAAAAATATTAGACCAAGATTTTGTTCTGCTTTCCAAATCAAGTGTGTTTGTACGAGCCTTGAATTTCAAGTTACATCCTGAGAAATTCGTACTATCAAGTAAATAGGGCTCCAGTGATGGATATTTCTTGATCTTAAGATAATTAATTAGAGATGATTTGCATTGAGCTCTATTGTACCAATTGGTGTGATCCATATTAACAATGACCTTTTTGAGCGTATTGATCCAGGATGAATTAACTTCTCGATCGGCATTGAAAACAGCACTTAAATTAGCATTTTTAGATACAGTTTTAACATTTTCAAGTCAGGCCCATTTAAGGTTGTCGCCAACAAAAAGAATGGCATTTAGCATTAATCTAGGCCATATTTTTTTTCCATATTTTTAGACGATTAAAGTATTTAATACGAATCGAGTCATGCATGGAGGAGATAGATTGCCAGCCTAGATTTTCATAGAGTGCCTCTTTAGCTAAATTCCTAGGAGCTTTAAGTATGGTTCCAGCCATTTGGTGCTGAAGATTTTCGAGCTTATCCATGGTAGAAATGGCATTACAAAACCAAACTGAACAGGCATAGTTAATTGAGGGGAGGCCTATTGATTTCCATAGCAGGTCACCGTAGTATACTATATTGAAATCCTCTTGGTCATTAATAATTGATTTAATGTAAGCGATGATACGATGACCTTTTTTAATGACCTCCTCAATATGTGAATTATCTGATAGATTTCTGGATATAACTCTGTAAGGATATCTGAATGTTTATGTATGAATAATGGATGAGGACGAGGTCGTATAGGGGTCATCATGGGAACACCCATCCTGACACACTTAAAGCGCTTAATTTGGTTTGCGATTTGTCTGTATTTCTGTAATCTATTTTGATTCAAAATCGATTACACAAGACCACATTTTTTTTTCAAAATCGACTACAGTCTTGTTCAAACAAGCACAATTTTTCCCGACCGGGGATGATTAGTGTGCGACAAGGCCGTACGCAGGATTTATCAAATTCAGTTTCAGTTCATTTCACCACCATAAATAATAGCAAAACAAGGTACAAGGTGTGGTGGGATGACCACTAAGAGCAAGCTCGATAATGTGGACACCCTAAAATGTGCAAGGAGACGATTTACAAACAAAAATACAGGACAGAAATATGTAATACAAGACCAGTCGAGACACGTGAGGACGGACAGAAATGACAAATCACTACACATCATAAAACACAACAGTGTGATATGTTGTCCAGTGTAATTAGGTAGCTCGTTCACGTAGCGTTGCACCTACCTCCTACAACGCTACGTGCGGAAGTGTATTGAAAAAGCCAGGGTATTGCGCAGCGGATCTGATGCGGAATAAGCAAATCCAGGACCACTACAAAAACACCACATATTGAAAATCTTTACCGGTTGTCGGCGGCTAAACCGTCAACCCCATCAGTTTATTACGAAGCTGATGAGGAGGGTAGCTGGTTACCCTGGTAGAACGAAAAAGAATATCTACCTACAAGAGCGCCGGCTCGGGAGAGCCAACGGCGGTCATCCAGCAATGTGCGCATGCTGCCTTGCATGTTGGGCGCTGAAGCCCAAAGGCTAGGTCCACCGCCGAAAACGGCGGATTGACGTCAGGAAGGGCATCCGGTCAATTATTTTCATTGCTCCAATAAAATCCTCATGGCGTACAAACAAAAAGGGCACCAACCAGCCCGAAGGTTGGGGTGGGCGGCACCTGCCTACCTCAAAAAGGAAGGTGCGAGGAATCACCTTGAGTCGCGCAGGTGCCGCCTGCCCAATGACGGTATTAAGCCCGATAGGCGGCTCGGGGTGAGGGTTGGAAGCTGGAACTTGGGGAGTTTGAAGGGGAAAGGGGTGGAGATAAGTGAGGAATTGAGGAAGAGGAAGGTTTCCTTGACTGATTTTCCATTCATAATGGTTAAAATCTGATGATTTTGAAACGGTGATTTTCTGTACCGGTAAAAAAATCCCATTTACAAACATAGCAGTCCCCGTCCCCTAAATGGTTCCCTGTTTTAGTCTTTAGAATGGCACTGCCCACTTATGTTGGAATATTATTACTGATAATTTGTATAAAATTTGCGACTGAATGTTACTTTAGGCCCCTAAAAATATCAGTCTCGTAGCAGTTCCCTTTAGAACGCTATGGTGAAGTGCTGTTATATTCTATGTTTTTTTGAAATAAATGACACTTCTTGGCATAAATCTGTTTCTGGTATTAATTGTTTTTTTCTGATGCGCTTAGCGCCTTTCCTTGCTGCCGCACAGCGCCTTCAACAAGCTTACGTGGATATGTCGCGCGTTAAAAGTCACAATTATTATTTTATTATTATTACAAATATGGGCCGTGTTTCTCTCCGAAAATAGCTAGTACCATCACCAACTAACCGCCGCAACAGACCCTCGTTGGGCAGAGATCACAAAAATCCAACACAGTGAGATCACAAAAATCACAACAATTGTTGGTTCATTATAACGACGCAACAATGCCCCCATCTATCAAGATTGAAAACCTTAAAGGGTGACTTATCTCAAAAGATAAGGAGGGAGGGCTACGAGAATCTGTAATGTTCTTTATGTGGCCTAAACAATAACAAATATAATTGATTTAATGATATTGAGAACAAGAAGCTATTGAGTATATCTCTTTTTAATAATTAAAATGCTTTATGCGTTTCTGCATGGCTTTATATACAATTTATGAATGTTCTAAATCGTTAGAATATTTAACCTGGACAATACGGGTGGGGGAGTGAGCAACCATGGAGCGTTTGGGGGCCACAGTCTAATTATTTTCTCGTGTTGATAGAATACTTTGCAGGTTACAGTTATTTATAGAATCAGTCCCATACATGTTACCATACGAAGATATTGGGTTCTATTGGATGAGTAACTCTTACACCACGAATACCATAGATGTAGTTTTATCAACAGAGAATAGAATAGATGGTTTATCACTATCGAAAGGCCTTCGAGAGGTCCAAAAAGATTTCCCAAATATAATGTTCAGAATGTTTGTTGTCAAGTCTTGTGGCAATTTAACTATAAGCTCTAAAAACCAGCATATACGAATGAATAATTTTCTTTCCTAAGCCATATGGCATATAATGGCAGTAATTATGATGGAATAAAATCATAAAGGCGGTTATCACTGATATACTCTCAATAAGTTAGAAAATGCTGGACGTACAGATATTATATATGGCCATAAATTAAATTACCGAGTAAATTAGGATCACCTGATTTAAATATTGGGATTTTTTTTTTTTTTTTTTTAAGGTGGTTTTATGGTTTATACCAGTATTAATTGTTAAATAATTGAAAATAATGGCCAGTGGTGTATAATAGAATTAATAACACTTTTTATAAACCAAGTTTCAAACCATCATAACCAGGCCAGAGTAGAATTTGAGTAATTTGGTTAAGTACCAGTATACAAAATTTCATTTATGGTCAATGGGTAGTGTAGAGGACGGCGGCCCTGTGCGCGCCCGGATGACTCGCGGGTAAGTTTGGCAAGGGACATAACCTTGCGTTCCTTCTGAGTGCACCAACGTGCCGGTAAACAGTTCTCAAATATTTTATTAGAACCAGCCTTCCGTCCTGTCGTCAGTTTACATCACAACGTCAGTACCTGCAGTAATATACAGCAGACTGCTATTACATGTTCTTTATAACTATTTACTTAGTACACCATTTTGCATACCTATTTACTACCCTTACTCAAACCACTTTTTGGGGCGAGGTTCCCCCCCTCTAGGCACTGGCCGGCAATCGTGGAAGAACACTGTAAATGTGGGGAGTAAAAAAAAAGAGGGTTTAAAAGTTGATTAAAAGTTGAGCAATTATTTACTCTCAGGGGAGTCAACCTTGACTCGGCCGTTATTAAGATCCAACTTTACGCAACTTTTAATCTTGACCTTCGTTTGACCTGTCATTCCCGAGTAAAATTTTTACCCCGGGGATTAACACTCGCGTCACGCGTCCATCGCAGGTCTTCTCGTACGTTTGAAAAATGGGGAATACCGTGGTGGTCCGAACGATCTGCTCACACTGGGGTTTAGAAATGTTAGCAACGGTTTTTCAAGGTAAGAATGGGATTCTTTTTATTTATGTGGTAACACTACTTGGAGTTGAAGAACTGTCAGGTCTGTCATAACTCCCATTTCAAGATGAGCAATTCCATGTCCCGCCTGATGCTAGTCCCAACAGTCACCACACACTGTCCATTGCATTGAGTGTACCCGAAATCCATGACGATTGTGTTTCTCCTTACTATAGAACATGGATATTGCGGGGATATTGTGAGTAATTATTCTTGACAAATGTTGGGAAAGAATTTAGTATGTGCCACCGACCCTATGAATTCGGCAGCCTCATGGACATAAACGCATGTTTGAAGGATGTGGTGGCAGAATACGATTCATCCCCCTCTGTTCTGCTCATGCATATGGCATGCTGAGTGACAAAAAACGCAAGTTTGACAAACCGCGTCGAGTTTTTTGCACTGCGATGACGGCGAGTTGGAAGTTTGTAAACGCAATGACGGTGAGTTTTTTGCAGGTTTTGTAACGCGATGACGGCGAGAGTTCGTAAGTTCGTAACGTGATGACGGCGAAGTTTGCAAGTTGTAACGTGATGACGGGGAGTTTGCAATTTCGCGACAAGAAGACGGCGAGAGTTTGCAAGTTCGTAATGCGATGACGGCAAGAGTTTGCAAGGTCGTAACGATGCCGGCGAGTTTGCAAGTTGCAACGTGAAGACGGCCAGAGTGTGCCCAAGTCCTAATGCAATTACAGCGAGAGGTTTGCAAGATCGCGACACGATGACGGCGAGTTTGCAAGGTAGCAACACGAGACGGCGGAGTTTGCAAGTTCGTAAACGTGATGACGGCGAGTTTTGCAACACTCAGACGGGCGAGAGTTGCAAGTTCGTAACGCGATGACGCCGACATGCAAGTTTGCAACGCAAAGACGGCGATAGTTTGCAAGTTCGTAACATGATGATGCGAGAGGTTGCAAGTTTGCAACACTAAGACGGCGAGAGTTTGCAAGTCTTAACGCGATGACGGCGATAGTTTGCAAGTTCGTACGAGATTACGGAATTTTGGCAACGCTAAACTGGGATAGTTTTTGCAAGTTCGACGCTATGACGGCCAGAGTTGGCAAGGTTCGTACGCGATACGGCAGAGTTTGCAAGTTCGTCACGCTATGCCGGCAAGAGTTTGCAAGTTCGTGAACGACGCGAAAATGACGGAAAGTTTGCCAACGCTAAGACGGTGAGATTTTGCAAGTTCGTAACGCGATGACGGCAAGAGTTTGCAAGTTCGTAACATTTTGACGGGGAAAGTTTGCAACTTTGGTAACGCGATGACTGCCAAGTTTCAACTCGCAGACAGGGAGAGTTTGCATGTCATACTGCGAATGGCAGGATTTTTTACAAACCTGCAAACTCGCCTCGTCCGATGTTACAAACTTAGTAAACCTCACCGTCATCGCGTTACCACTCAAATACTCGCCATCACCCATCGTTACAAACTTGCAAACATCGCCATTTCGCAATTGCAAACTGGGCGTTTTATATCCGCTCTAGTGTGCTATACGCATACATAGTCAGGTGCACACGGACCCATTGGGAAAGAAGTATTGTGGGCCACTACCCTTGAAATTCGGCCCTTATATGAAATGAAACTGCCATGTTGAAGGATGTGGTAGAATACTGAATTTATTCCGGACCGTTGTGTGTGAACTAAATGCTCGTCAGGGATGCAAATGCGTCGGGGTTTAGTCCATATTAGTAAAAGAACTTCTACTCGTAACGAAAGCGTCAACGAGAGCGCGGCCATACCGACACGTCATTCCGAGTTTGCTCGTATATTTAGGTTGCAATGCAAACTATCTTCAGTTGCGAAAATCAAATTTAAAAATTACAATGGGAAGACATTAATTCCCCCCCCCATGGCATTCTACGATAATCCCTGCGAGAATCAATTCTGGAGTGATTATGATCGTCAATTTGCATCCTTGATCGACCCTAGCCATATAATTATACAGCAGCAGTCCCCGGGGGTAGGAAGGGGGTGGAAGCAATCATACTGGGAGGAGGGGGAAGTTAGTGTTCAATCATGCCATAACCATTGTCCACCCTGCCCTAGGCAGAGGGGGAAAAATCAAAATTGCATTTAGGATGAATTTCGAAATATACTGTAATGTTTTTCAACACACAAAAGCCTACTTTTTGGACATTTACCTAGAAGTTCTAGAAGTTGTTTTTAAAAACGCCTCAGAAATTATACAAAAATGGCACATCAACCTCTTTACCATTCAATCGGTTTGTTAAAACAATCCAAAATTACTGATTAATTTTATCAACATTTAATAGGAACGGGTCCACATTTCGGCAATGCATTTCTGATATGCCGTCGCTAACCCCTATAGATAGTTTATTTAGTGGTGTGCATTCCCAAAACTTTTTGGTTGAGTAACATTTCATGTACTCAACTCTGTGTATTCTAATATTGTCTTGCAATTGGTATACAGTTGGAATAAGACTGAGGTGCTCTTATTCCAGATAAAGCTATTTGATGTTCCAGAAGTGGATGACCGTATCATAATAGTGTGCTGAGTATGCAGAAATCACAGGGCAACCTCACTGAAGAGGATGTAGATTTAAGAATTTAGACAATGGGGGAATGATCTCGTACTCAGGATACACCATGTGTTGTCTTCCTATTGACTCTCCGGCCGTCTTAGCTGATGTACTTAGTATTGAGGACCCTATTTTTAGTATGGTAGTTAGAAAGTGTTTTTTTTATAGTTTGAATTACATTGTAAATCTTATAAAAACCCATTTGGTCATGCCATTGCAGAGTGTGCACAATAACAGAGTGCTCATTTACACAATGCTCTGACAACATGAGTGTTGTAAATTTGTAATATTTAAAGGGGCATTTCATGGTCTACAGCCTTGCCCCCCCCCCCACCCCACTTACCTAAAAAAGTTGAGATTTTTATCATCTGAACCATCAACATTAAATTTTAGTAATCCATGTGTACCTAATCTTACGTGCAAATTTGGTCATATCTGTACAAAATTTGTATTTTCTGTCCTAAAACGGACAGAAATTACAGCATAGTGGAATATGGGACTGAGGGAATCAAACATTTCCTCATAAGACAAAACTGCAAGGTTGGGATCGTCGAAAAAGTTGTGAATAAGAGATATTATTCGGCCTGAAAAATTTAAATAGTGATGGACACTTCTGATTTACATGCTCCTTTTAAAGGTGCATTTTGTGATTCCATCACCTCCTGTTTTATTAATTTTTCGCTAGATATCGTTGAGAAAATGTCATTCACAACTTTTTAGTTGATCCCGACCTCGCGGTTTTGTGTGATGAGCAAATGCTTGTTTCCCACAGTCACATAGGCCACTGTGCTATAATATCTGTCCGTTTACGGACAGATAATACAAAATTGCGAATTTCTTACAGGTACGACCGAATTTGCATGTAAAATTAGGTACACATGGATAACTTTTATGTGTAAAAGCACCCTCACATACATAAAATGTCCATTTGAAAGAAATGAAAAGTTAAAATTCCATGCAACTTCCAGAAATGGATATGTTGACCTCAAAATATAAACACCATATATTTACAATTCAGACTAAACCAGATAAAAACTAACAAAAAAGTGCATATCAAGGATAACTTGGCTGCCATCTTGGATAATGTGCATTTTCCCCCTGGCACAGTATAGATTTTGCACTTTCCATTATTTTGGTCTAGGATGTGGTGAGTTTTTGTGGTGAAATCAAATGCATTATACACTGGTGCTTTTGTCTATATGAGTTATGCATTCTTACATTGCATCCAATAAAAGGTTCAATAAATAAGATTCAAACTGCAAATTGCTCTGTGGTCTGCATGTCATTCATGTGGTATTTTTATTTCAACAGGAACTGCCTGTGGTTGAGTAAAAAAAGTGACCCCATGCAGAGTAAACTTACTCAACACTGGTTGAGTAAAATGTTTTTTTGCTCTGCTGTTGATTAAAGTATTACTCAATATATGAGTAAATTTTTACTCACAGATGAGTAAATTTTTAATCAACAGTAAATGATTAAAGTTTACCCTTCTGTGTGGAGTAAAAAGGGAACAACCCTTCCTGGTTGATTAAACTTTTAATCAGCAGGGTTGATTAAAATTTTACTCCACTGTTGATTAAACTTTTAATCAGCAGGGTTGATTAAACTTTTACCCCACTGTTGATTAAACTTTTAATCAGCAGGGTTGATTAAAATTTTACTCCACTGTTGATTAAAATTTTACACTTTAGATGAGTAAAAGCTTTAGTCTATCAGGTTGAGTAAGGTTGTTCCCTTTTTAACATCCAAACGATTAAAATATTACCACTAGAAGAGTAAAAATATTTAAGAGTGTAAATACAACCATATGACACCTGGGCTGCATATGTTTGCATTTACACACATATAAGTTTTGATAATTCTAAATATAACAACACAATGGCAAAAATCACTTTTTGGGCAGAGGTTCCCCCCTCTCGGCACTGGTCGGTAATCGTTAATACATCGCAATGACATACCATAGGTATGCATTGTATGTATTAACACACATGGGTACAGGTTTTAACAATCATATATACAATATAGTATCATCATACAAAATATATATCATTGATTTTAATATGAATTTAAGAAGTTTATAAAAGTGAGACATTGCACCAAAGCAGACCATGCATTGCTATCATCATCATGACATCCTATGGCTTTACATCATGGCATCCTATTGCAACATCATGGCATCCATTTGCAAACATCATGTTATCACAACATGTGACCATCCACATAGCATCCAATGTCTAATATCATGGCTTCCCATGCTTGACATCATATGGCATCCCTTGCTTGGCATCATATGGCATCCCACGTTTGGCATCATATGGCATCCAATGCTTAGCATCACATGGCATCCCTTGCTTGGCATCATATGGCATCCCTTGCTTAGCATCACATGGCATCCCTTGCTTGGCATCACATGGCATCCAACTGTTTATGCATGGGCCTGACCTGAATGTTCAATGTCTCACCTTACCTTACATAATATAATAGAGATCCACATCCCGTCGGGTAAAGCGGGAAAATGTGTTATGAATGAGATGTATGCAATCGTGTTAGAGTATTTGGCAGGCACCCCCTCGTTGTTAAGCCAAGGGATCTTGACCCTTGTATCGCACAACACAAGCCAGTGAGAACAACGAGAAAGTATCTGCAATGGGTGTCACTGAAATATAAACATCTTCAAGTGCCATACACTAATCGATCATCACACGAAATCATGTGAGACGCCTTCATGTAATTATAAATACAAAAAAGGTAATAGAATTTATCAATAAAATCGCGAGAGTAGTGATTTTACCAATTAATACCTCACAGAACAATTTCTAAAATAGACATCAAGTATTAGTCTACTCATGTAACGACATTCGCCTGTTCTAACAACTTGCTATGAAATACATATGAATTCCGGGCTGACAATTCCAAACGCGATTGCACAATAACGGTTTACCTGTATCAAAGACATGTGCAATAGAATTAGAATTGAATAACGTTCAGTGTACAGGCAATTAGGTGGTGTACTTCCAAAATATTTCTGTTTTATCCACAATTGTATCTCCGACCTACAATGGATACTTCCAATTCATAACCATAATACTGCCGTTTGTGATAAAATGAGCGACGCTGTTACAATTATTCATAGAATTGACATAAGCAAATACAAATGAGATATACTATTTATGATAACAGCGTGCTAGGTTACCTCAAATTCATCAAAAACAATAAGATTGACAAGCATAATATCATACAATTTAATATCATGAAAGCGTCTACACTAGATCTCCTGCGATGATTGAAAGAGAAAAGTGCGATCAGCGCATGCGCATACCGATAGGCGCGAAGAGGTCGACGAACGAATCTTCACGTGGTTGACAACAGAAATACTGACAACATAGCATTACAGTACTCTAAATTTGAAATTAGGTCAAATTGTATTTAAATGTACACTAATGTATTTGTCTCATTTTATGGATTAAAAAAAGTATAGTTTCTATAGGTCCCGACCTTTAGTTACTCAGCTACAGCCCTGACAAGGTTCAAGGTCATTCTGGGGGGGAATCCAGTGCTCAGATTTTGTTGAATTCGGTGTCAAATTATTGCCCTGGTCATACTGAAGCAGAAAATTCATTTCAATTCTTTGGGGGACAATTCTGTATACAATTTGAGGTCAAGTTTTGGTGACCCCTGTAGACCCTTGTTACATTTTGCCCATGAATTACGAAACCAAATGCCAAACATTGTAATATAAGGCAAGACGAACAATTGACACCAGTTTCAACGAAATCGGAGCACTGGGTAACGTTTACTCCCAGGATGACCTTGAACCTTAAAGGTGCAACGAGAGATTTCACATATCGGGTGTCCCTTAAAAAATCGTTGCACCTTTAATAGGGCTGTACCTGTTTAACTAAAGGTCGGAACCTAGACAAACTATACTTGTTTTAATCCTTATAATGAGACAAATACATTGGTGTACATTTAAACACAATTTGACTTGATCTCAAATTTACCCCTGTACTAATTTTACCCCCTTATTTTACAAAGTTCCCCCACATTTCCCAGAGGTTGGACCCAAAAATTCTGATTCAGCACCCTTCAAATAATAGAAAAACATATTCAAACCACCTTCCCCAAACTTCTAGAATGGGATTCTGATTTAAACCCTACTATTCTATTACTAGTAAAAGCGAGTTTTAGGCTACTCTATAGATAAAATTAAAAAATAAGTCTTAAAACAAAATACAAGTTATTTTGAGTATTTAATATAATATAATGTTTTTTTTTTTTTTTTAAAAATGTTAACAAATTCCACTCTGAAAATTACTTACATTGATCACTCTGATGGTGTGAAGCCGAAAGGGCGAATTTCATTGTTGAGTAAAATTAAGGCTTAACACTTGAGTGACCAAGGGGTTTTCACTCCCGTTAGTGTCCAAGTGGGGTCCATGGACCCCCTAAGGAACCATTTTCCAGAGGGATTTTGCACGAAATTTATAAACAACATTAAAGGGTCATAAAGACAACCCAAAATCAGCACTAAAAAATGAATTTTTTTTTGGACTGCAAATTAGGGGCAAAACATTGTTTCCAAACACTTGAAAATTAGGCATCAAACTTTTTTAAAATTTATTTATGTTGATATCTCTTCTAGGAAGACCCAAATTACATATAATTAACACAAAACTCTTTAGCAGTTTTATCCAAAATACCGTCCATTTTCCCCCTATACGTTGTACAGTGACGGAGTAAGAAGCGGCATAAAAAAAATACTAAAAATGGCGAAAAAAATCCTACACGTAAGGGCAGCCAGCGGGAAAACCAAATTTTTAGAGTCCCCATGCCCCCCCCGTCACTTAAGTGTTAAAAGATTCCGTTGTGGTTTCAATAAAGGTAACCCCCAATAAATTTGAAATGGTAAATTTACTCTTAAAAGAATAAATTGCACTGTTTGTATAGTAATATTTTCCCTTAAATAATAAAATTCATCTCAAAAGGTTAATTGTATTTTTTTAAAATACACTCCAAAACAGATTCGTCAGTGAGGGTGCTCACCAAAATCATTTTGTAAAACTTGTGACACAATGTGGGGTCACATAACAAAAATAGATCTTTTGATACCAAACTTAGTTCAAAAGGTGACAATATCTTGATTGGTTCACATCTGACATGTTTTCCGCATTAAAATGACCAATTTGTTTTGAGTGTGTACGGTCCTTTTCTATTCTTCTCTCCTTCACGCCGTTCTTTCAAGTATAGTGATCTTGGGATTATTTTTGAAACAATTGATTTTATTTCGTATTATTTAAATTGACATATTATGAAAGTATAGCTCAAAGTTAGCTAAAGTACGGTGTACCATCGACACGCCAAAAAAAATCAAAATGAAAAAAAAAATAAAAATTAAAAAACAAATTTGGTCTTTTTTTAGAATTTGTTTTTACATTTTTTGTTTATTTTTTGTTTATTTTTTTTTTTTTAGAATTGTTTGTTTTATTATTTTTTTTTAGAATTTTTTTTCACTATGGATTTTTTTTTTTTTTTTTTTTTGGCGTCGTTGGTACGTGTGTGAAAAAAAAAATTGGGATGTGAGGAAAATAAATTTTTCGCTATATAAATGGCTGGGGATTACAAATTCGGAAAACCAGCCACGGAGGAGACGAGATCCAGCACATGAGCTATGAGTTCGCCGTTTTCTGCTGTAGCCATGGCCTTGGTCATGGCTGTACTGTAGAGTATTCCTTACTTGCATGGTACTGCATGTTGCATAACTAAATTCGCGCAATCGTCTCAGATTTGACTGGTCACACAAAATGTGATCATTTGCTGTTTGTTGTGGATTGGGCGATGGAATGGAAGCGGCAATATCTTGTTTGAAGCCTCTTAATAAGGACGTCACATTTTGACCCCTAGCTTACTGAAAAAAGCTCACTTCTTCATTTCTCAATAGTCTGTGAAACGAGTGGTTCATACCATCCGCTCACTCCTTCTTTACCTTTGTTACCCCCCCCCCCAAAAAAAAATACTAAACCCCGATTTTACTTCCCCCCCCCCAGAAATTCCTTTTTCTAGACGGGTATTACTTATTACTTGTTATTGTCGATCCTACTCCTGTATTATATTACCCCGTTGCTATCATTAGACAAGGTGATGTCTAGGGAAAGGTGGCATCCTTGGTATAACAGGGGCAGGGGCGAGTGCTCCCCTTGCCCTCACCGTAGCCCCCAATAAACTGACCGTTAGCACAGTCTCTATGGAAAAGGAGGCCAAAGTTCCCCCCTCAGAAAATGCATCGGCACCCCTTCTGCCCCCCCCCCCCCCCATTTGCAAAGGTCTGAAAACAGGGGTATATAAATGAATCTAAGTTTTTTATTAATTGTATGTTATTCCGTGGCGGTAATTTTAGCGAAACAATTGGAGGTACCACCCTTCAGGGGGTCCGTCAAAGTCGGAAGGTGGGGGGGGGGGGTGCCACCTGCTTATACCTAATGGTAAAATGAACCAAAAATGGTACTATGTTAATTATGATGGTACTATAAGCAAATAACTGAAAATATTAATTATGTATATCATTTTTTAGAGCAATAACATGTGTATTATATTACTTTTAGATACGACATCTATTATATAAAGTGTCAGTTTATTAGTCCTATGACGTCATTTTAAACGTTATATGTTTGTACTTTATTTGAAGAAAGGACGTGTAGCTATAGGGCCTATACACACTGATATACCAAACAAGATGATGTTTGTCCCTTATTTATTAAAAAATCGTGGGAGGGTTGGTAACCCCCCCCCCCCCGGACGTGAATGTAGTAGAAAAACCATTGGGTGACGAAGTCGTACACTACACAAGAAAGGTTTCTTTATAAAGTAGAGGGCCTATGAAATTAGTATAACTACTCTATCAATATCGCTGGGATTTTGTGAAAATCTCTATTGCTGCATGATGCAGCCATCTTCCTAGATCCTGGGAATGCTTGGTCTATATATTGTCAGATATAATATCTGGGGCTCAATTATTTAAAGTGCTTTAGGAGTTACATTGACAAAATGGATGTTAATACATATTAATTAGCTCAAGTTATTCCCATTTTTAAGTGTCCCGTTTGGTGAATTTGAAATAAAGTGCTATATTTGATTTTGTTTTTCTGGGAAAATAAGGAATTGGCAGCCTTGAATTCTGTTGTTCTCTAATATAAAAAAAGAAAGAAAGGGGGACGTAGGGTATAACAATTTTAGGCATTAGCCTGGTCATGGGCCCGGAAAATTGGCTTCTTGCACCCCGGTCTGGCACCACCTGGTTTATTGATCCAGTGTAATGATACTTGTGCAGTGCGCCATCAGAGCACGCCACCCCTGACCGACACTACCTGGCCACATTCATACATCAATTTCTTTTTTCAGTGAGTTAGGGGACAATGACGTCACGTGTGGCCAAACAAGACATTCACAAAAAGCTTTACTTTTTCTGTGATGAACATTGGCTTAGGAAAATTTTCAGGATTGGGGCCCCCGCTGGCCTTCGCGAAGGGCGGAGCGCTGAACAAGGAGGTTGCTGGAGGGGGAAAGCTTTGGAATTTGAATGTTTTGGTCAAAGTGTGAAAATTATTGGGGGGGCTCAAGGGTATTCGAGCCCCCCCCCCCAATCAAAATTATAAAAAAAAAAAAAAAAAAAAAAAAAAAAAAAAAAAAAAAAAAAAAAAAAAAAAAAAAAAAACAAACAGCAAATGATCCAATTTTAGTCTAATTTTGTGTGAGTTCGTCTTATCGTGTCCAAACACAGTGCATCTCAAATATGATCCACCCATAGAGATGTGTAGGCTTACAGGCTAATACTAGTAATAGCACAAGACAACGTATGGCTGCTTCACTTTCCGCAAGGTTCTTGTCTGGGCATTGTTGCTCCAGGGCAGACAAAGACATGTTCTATTGCCTGTGTAGTGTCCTGATCTGCTTCCAGGTAGCCCCACTTCTGCAAGGAAACTTAGATCGGCCAATTTGTGTGGGTAGTCTAATGTGACATGCAACACGGCAAACCTAAAAAGCAGAACAAAACAGAGACTCGTCTCCGGCCAGTAACACTCCTCCCGTGGCTGGTTCCCGGCATTTGTATCCCCAGCCATTTATATAGCGAAAATTTTATTTTCACTTCCAATTTTTTTTTTATGGTACCAAAGACGCCAAAAAAAAATCCAATGTGAAAAAAAATTCCAACGAAGAAAAAAAAATCTGCGGAGAAAAAATTCTAAAAAAAAATTTCTAAAAAAAAAATTCTATAACAAAAAAAATCTAAAAAAAAAATTCTATAACAAAAAAAATCTAAAAAAAAAATTTAAAAAAAATCGAAACAAAAAAAATCAAAAGTGAAAAAAGAGAAAAAATCAAATTAAAAAAAAACATTTTTTTTTAATTTTCATTTTTTTTTCATTATTATTTTATTTTTTTTTGGCGTCGATAGTACACCGTACTAAAAGCTTCGAATGCCAGAACCCAGCCGCTCCTCACATACTCGGAGATGTAGTGTTAGGCTTTTGTTGGGACCTAAAATATCACCTTTTTATAATATTTGATCCCTCTTTAAATAAAACAAATAATCCAAATTCGTGAACTCTACACGTGTTATTCCTGAAAGTAAAATTATTTTTGATTTTAATACATATAAACGTACCTTCTGCACATTCGTTGTATTATTTGGCTTTTATTTGTGTTGCCTCTATCAATGTTTCACATTTTAGGTATTGGACTTATATTGTAACACCTATACTGACAACATCCAAGAATATCATAAAGAACTTATGAACGCAAATTGGCTTCACCATTATCTCTTGCCAAACGAGAATTTTTTTGACCAATTAAAAATAATAATAATTACAAATGTTCTAATCACTCATCAATCGGATCATCGGGCATTTTTCTCTGCAAAGCCAACATTTTTTCTTGATCACTGAGTCGGGCCATTAGACTGAGTATTTTTTGTTAAATGTTTTGTCGTATTGTTTTGTTGGTTTGTTGATTTGTTTCATTGATTTATTCTTAAAACCAGTTTTAGCGATTTTTAAAAGAAAAATATAAAGCAATCATTAGCTTTGAATCTTGCAAGTCTGAGCAGTACTACGTGAATAAAAAAAAATGTGCAAGGATTGCAGATGACCTTGACCTTGATAAAGTCAATGAATCATAGATTCGTTGTTGTTGTAATAGGCAAATCTAATATACTTCCAAGTGTTGAAAAAATGAAAAAATTCGACTGAAAAATAAGCCAGATATGGCAAATTTTGTATACAGCTCTTTTCCCTCCATTCCAATGGGATTTTATACAGTTAAGCAAGATATTACGTTAATATGCGATATATGGGGTATAGCATTATGACAGTAATGAAGTGAGCGTTCAATCGCAATTGGCATAGTGAATGCCCACACAAAATCTCACCCAATTAAAATTTTCAAACAAATTGTGTTTTTGCATATACCTAATGCTTGCCCATATACTAATCACTGTGTGAAATAACTAAGCTCAAATCAAAGTCCTTCATATAGAAAATCACAATTTTGTTAAAATTCCGGATCTGGAATATTTATTATATACACGGTATCCTATGGCACTGTTATGTATATTGTGCATATATGTGTACTACATGAAAACGGAAAATCCGATTCATCTCTAACTTTAGGCATTTTAGGTGACTATCTTTAGTTCTAGATGACTGTCTTTGATTACTACACAAAAAAAATATATTTCAAAATCTCTGAGTCAGCGTTTAATCCTGATGTGTAAATGAAAGCGTTTTCAACACTACTACTGTAATTCAGGTATAGAATCAAGCTATGCCAATAAGGGACTAAACTCTTAGCAATATCATAAACAATGGGAAGATCTTTTTTCTTGCTCTGCAACAGGTGAATTGGTGTTTGGATTTGTCATATCATTGGCACATTGGTATAAATTGATTAGTCCGTAGTTGAAATAATCGAGAAAATGTAACTTTAAGTTGACAAAGTCATCATGATATTCATGATATTGTACATTCTCACAAATGCAAAGTTTAATGTGTGTAAATCCCATAGGAATAGAGGAGAAAGGGGGGGTGCTTACAAAACCTGCCGTATCTAGCGTATTTTTCACTCGATATCTTTCATTTTTCAACACATGAAAGTATATTAAATGTGTTTTATAAAAACATCAACAAATCTATGATATAGAGATTGCATTAAGGTCAAGTTCATCTTTAATCTTTGCACATTTTTTTATTCACGTAGTATAGGTTTTGCATACTGTGTGCATGTTAGGGTGCATCAAACGCCCCTCATGTCAACCATATTTTTGCTCCTAGTGTCAAACCGTGCCATTTAACTAGAAAATCATCCCCTCCAAATTTAAATTCAATCGGAGGTCGGGAAGGGGTCCACCATGAGCTTAAGTTCGGGCCGAGGCAACCAGTAAAAGTCTGGCCGGCAGCTATTGTAGTTATACACACACATTAATAGCAGCCTTTAGTGAAAGTTTGTACAGTACTTCCTGTCTCAGCCAATACTCAATAAAATACAAATCCATTTGAACTAGGCAAAAAGGCAGCTATTTTCAGACATATTAGAAGTCATAATAACAGCTGCCATGTGCACGTTTTAATATTTACAGCTGTTTATGCATGGAAAATGGGTCCATCGCATGCCCGAAGCTTAAAGTTTGTGCATGATAGGTGCCTTTAAACTAATGACCAAATCAATCTGGCAGCTATTCAGTTTTCATGACTTTATTCTGCACATCAATGTGGCTGCCATATCAATAACAATGTAATTAATGTACTTACCATTGCTTAATATCAAGTGAATTAGGTAGCATCATTCAGTTTACGCTTTCTCAGATTAGGTGTCTGTTTTCTTTCTCCTATCTTGCTCCACCACTTGCAAGACATTTTGTTCTCACTCCGAGCAGCGGCTAGGAAATCTGCACTGAGTTTCACGCCATGTTCTGCTGCATCATTTAACAGCTAGGACTGTTGACTGGGTGATATTCTCAGGGTCAGGGAACTTTGGCTTTCCAAATCCTGCGTCATAGCGAATACATGGTTTTAGTACTGCTGCATCAGGTTTAACTTCAAGTAGCCTTCTCGCTAAAGCTTGTCTCTCTTGTGATGGTACCCTTCCACTGAATAGAGCAAGAGGTACCATCTCTTCAGTGAGACACCACAGATGTCTCTTCAAGGCTTTGCGTGCACTTGCGTGCAACAACGGAATTGATATTGGCATAATGCAGGAGGCGCTTGTACAACTGGAGATTGTTCCATGGCTCGTCAGAAGCAACACAGCATGTCGTCCACCAGGTTATGTTTGCAAATATAACAAATTCACGTACCTTTGGTAGCTGGTGCATGCTTTGTGACAACAAAGCACCAGCTACTCAGATATGAGAAGGCTACTTACTTAGTTAAACCTGATGCAGCAGTACTAAAGCCATGTATTCCCTATGACACAGGCTATGGAAAGCCAACATTTTCCCTGACCCTGAGAATATATCCCTGTCAACAGTCCTAGCTGTTTTTTGCAGACAAGGACTCGTGGTTCACTATGAACATCTTGCAGATCAATGACAAATTCCTAGCAGACAATGTTGACACTTGGCCCGAGTCCTCAGCTTTTCTGCTATCGCTTAATGATGTTAGAGCCGTCAATGTGCTAAATGATGCAGCAGAACATGGCGGTAAACTCAGTGCAGATTTCCTAGCTGCTGCTCAGAGTGAGGAACAAAATGACTTGCAAGTGGTGGAGCAAGATAGAAAACAGACACCTAATCTGAGAAAGGGTAAACAGAATGACACTACCAGATTTACCAAACTTGTAATCATATGCACTGATAAATATTAATGGTAAGAGAAGTACATTTTTTACATGGTTATTCATATGGCAGCCACAGTGATGTGCAGTATAAAGTAATGAAAACTAAATAGCTGCCTGTTTGATCTGTCATTAAGTTAAAGGCACCTATCATGCACAAACTTTTAAGCTCGCGGCACGCGATGGACCCATTTTCCATGCAGAAACAGCTATAAATATAGAAATGTGCACATGGCAGCTATTATTATGACTTCAAATATGTCTGAAAATAGCTGCCTTTTTGCTTAGTTCAAATGGATTTGCATTTTACTGAGTATTGGCTGAGATAGGCGGTACTATAAAAACTTTCACTAAAGGCAGCTATTAATGTGTGTGTATAACTGTATATGAAATGCAATTAATAGTTGCCGGCCGGACGTTTACTGGTTGTCTCGGACCGAACTTTAAGCTCATGGTGGACCCCCTTCCCGACCTCCGATTGAATTTAAATTAGGAGGGGTGATTTTCTAGTTAAATGGCACAGTTTGACATTAGGAGCAAAAAATATGGTTGACATGAGGGGCGTTTGATGCACCCTAGTGCATGTATTTGTTTAGATGGTCATCTGATATTATGGCCTTTGACAATGCGTTCATTTCTTGTAATTGTTATATTTTGGTCATGAATATGAAAGTTGAATTCAATGACATTTTATAGTCGCCCATACCATATTCAAATTTTATTTTAAAAAATCTAAAGGAACTGCTCACAAACCCCTAGTATCGACTTATAGTCATATTTTAAAATTCTCGGTTTTAGGCCCAAGTCTTCCTGTTTTCATAATTCAATATACAGTCCATTCACTTTTGAAATAGCTGCAACATACCAAATGCCTTAAATCGCACACTGTAAAGGTCAGTTTTCTAGATTGAAAAAAAAAATGTGTTTAAACTAACATTATAAATGGAACATTTTATAGTATATTCATTTTCAGAAAACGTTGCACTCACTTCGTGTTCTTAAAATATATACGACCTCTTTGAAATCAAAATACAGTAAAAGTACAATTATATTTAAACAAAATTCAAACGTAACCTTCAAAATATAGAAGCAGTGGTGGTAAAAGCGCTTAACCTTCCATTGTATTGAATGACAGTGCGCGAGTGACACCAAAATTACGCTTTGTTGGACGATTTGATTGTAAACAGAAACGAAAATTGGTTCATTTGTTTGAAAACCCATTTTTAAAAAAAAAAAAAAAAAAAAAAAAAAAAAAAAAAAAAAAAAAAAAAAAAAAAAAAAAGTATTAATTAATTAAAACAAGTAATTAAAGAATATTTTCCTGTTTAAGTATTTACATATTCATGCAATTAAACAATACCTAATTATATAAAAATCAGGTAACCCTTTATATGCTTATAGCGATCACTTTTATTTTGCCGTATCTCCATCACGCCACTGTACAAACCAATGCTAAAATAATACGGCTCACAATGCCACCTACCAAAATATGACATTTTAAAAATTGACATCATTTGTGTTCAGTATAGGTAGATTGAACCTTTTAGAACACATATTAACACTTTTTTCATTGCACATATATATTTTGTGGAAAAGAGACCGTGTTAATTTGTGTTCCTTTTTTCGGAATTTGAAAATAATGTTTTGCCCCTAATTTTGAGGTTCCTTTTTTGGAATTCTAATTTTATTGCTCAATTGTCATTGTCTTATGCATGTGTGGTATAAATTTCGTGCAAATATTTCCATAGGAGGGGGTTCCATGGACCCCCCCCCCCCCGATAATATGAAATTATTATTTGTAATATTGAGTAACACACTTTGTTAGCTAACAAATTCAGAAACCCAAGTTGTTTTTTATTTTGATTTATGGATTATGGATAATAGGCCTCACTAACTACCGGAAGCACTATTATTATGTAACTTTCATGTTAATGAGGCTGTAACTGTTTAATTATTTGGAGTAAACTTTGGTCAGATACGGCGTGAAGCCTCCGATATTCCATTTTAAGACCAAAAATCCAACATGTACTCCAAAAATCAGAGCGACTTTTACCTATCCCCTGCAGCTCTACATATAAGCACAGTTGTCCTCTTAGTGTAATCTTTCCTTTTCGGCTTTTTTTTTTCAGGCAATGCGGTGTATTATTTCATGGGCGTGATCGCTTTAACCAAAGACACCTCGTTAAATTTTCTCAAGTGGGTCCGTTGCCCACCAGTCCGATTCTGTTATCCAAATGCACCTGTAGATTCGTTGTTTTCAACAACAGGGCAAATGAATTTGAGGAAAGAATCTCAACTTGATACACTAATGATTACTTGACTGCATGAGAAGATATTTTACAAAGGCAATCAAATCTGAATATCTTTTTAATGTCATATTAGTTCAATGCTACTGTATCCCAAGTTAAGTAACATTGAAAGCAGTTTTACTTTCTTTATTCAAGGGTTTTATTCTGAGCACCTTTTTCCTTCTACATTGCCCCCTGTTCACTCTTCCTCTTTGAATTATGGAGGGATATCGAAAAGCCTTAAACGTCAACTAGAGCCGTCCGTCCCTGTACAGATCATGATGTCTAATTTTAATTTTTTCTTCTATGCTTTGTTGGTTTGGTATTAACATGTATTTTGGTTGTTACACCGATGGTATTACCGAAGGTATAACGTTTTACCCAGCCGTGTTTTGAAAACAAATTTCCCAACCCACCCCCACTCCCAAGAGGAAATTGTGCAATGCCTACCCCGGGTGTGAAAATGGCATATTATGACTCAGGCTATAAATTAGACAAGCATTACGGGGTTATAACGAGAATCCCATTATAGAAGTTTGCGGGAAGAAGGTTTGAAAGATGTTTTATTATTAAGTTTGAAAGAAGCTGAATCAGAATTTTTTAGGTTCCAACCTCTGGGGAAATGAGGAGTCCCAAATGCAGATAGATTGAAGGGATTTGTAATAGTATTAAAACAGTCATGGCCATGGTTCACATTGTAAAGGCTGACTAGAGATTCCCGATGAGTGCGCCTCAATTTTCAAATAAAAATTGTTTGGTTTTGCATGTAATAAGCTGTCCGTATATAATCACTGTGTGAAATAGGAAGCTCAAACGAAGTCCTTCATAGAGAAAATACATCTTGTTTAAAAATCCGGTCGGAAAAGTTGTTATGCACAGTATCCTAGCACTGTTATATACACATAAATGATTTACTGCACTCAAAACGAAAAATTCCGCGATTCATCTCAAATCTTTGGGATTGAGCATTCTAGGTGACTATTTTTAGTTCTAGTTGGCTATTTTTTAATTAATATAATTATTATATTAAAAATTTAATTCAGAAATCTCTCAGACTGAGTCAGACTTTAACTTATGTGCAAGTTTCTCTATGGGGACATCGTAACCCAGCCCCCAACTCCGATCCCATCCCCCATCACCCACCTATCCCCCTAAGTGCACAACAATAAACATATGTAGCAAACCCTCAAACATACCATAAAACGAAGCAGGCCCAGTGCAATGGGGGGGGGCATGCCAGCTCAACAGACAAGTGAAACCAAAATGGCATCTACCAATTCTGCGCACAGCACCTTGCGTTCAACCAAATAGTTCTATATAGATAGAGAGGCAAAAAGTTACGTAATCTTTAGAAATACACCGTCTCGCATGTTTTGCCGACCACAAAGAAAAACATAGAGTACCAACAATAGAAAGCAATGGCTGCCTCCGCTTCTTCCACATACTGTGGGTGCCGCTTTGCATATACACTAATCGGTAGTGATACAAATTAATGTATGTGTTAGAGGTGGCCAGGTGTAATAATAGTGTACCTGGATCATTGTGCTCAGATACTCTTTTTTTCTCATAATGCAATGCGCGCTTAGGTGAAAAGATGTATTCATTGAGGCGGTTTATTTAAATCAAGACGCGGGATGGTCCCTTTCAATCGTTGTGGCAATGGGTAGGACCAAATTTAACCACCCAATAGTACCCAACATCCAACAACTGATATTTTGGCGAATTGTTTGTATCGAATTGACATTATGTGTGTATACAAGCACCCAAACTAATAATTATTCCGTGCAATATTCAAAATGTCAGCGCCCAGCACGGACGACTGGTTTTGAATGGGTTTCACCCCCTTGGTTCAAACTTTATCAAAGACTTAACTGTACGTGACAGAAGGGTGCGCTCACGCACACCGAACAAAGACCGGACTAAAGGCGACAGCTGGTCATGAATATTTGAAACCCAGTAAGCATTTTTTGAAATCACACTGTTTTTCAGCGGAATTAATCTGCTAACCCCGGCAAACTCAAACTATTTTTTTCCGAAATTATCATTACTAAACCACACTGAACTAAAGGTTTAGTAGATAACCTTGCGATGCCACTGGTACTGAAACCGCCATAGAAAAACACGCAAGAATTTCCAAATATTACCCAAATCGAGCAGAACATGTCCGTCCCCCCTCCTGGTCCTATTGGGCTCTCCCACACGGAAACACCCATACTTGTTAAAATTTTTCAAAAAACCCATATATCGTGCTGACAACACAAATAATTTTTGAGGGCTACAAAAAGGAATTTCACAGTGAGTGATCGGTCGCAAAAATACCAGCCGATCGCCAAAGTGAAATGCCTTCGTTTAGTATCTTTTAACCACCGTCCTACTATTCCAGAGGTTCATACATATAATTTACATGTGCATGTATTTACACAGAGGAGGGTGGCCAAGACACTCTAATTTCAAACATCGCCACCAGCCCAACACCCAAAAGCGAAGTCCCAAACGAAAAACCCTGAATTTTGTATGCATTGTTACCAAGGAAAACATTCCCGACCCTTTGGAGCTTAAAAAACAACAACTGCACGGCAAGAATCAAACCCCATTTTCCTAACTTTTTTTTAAATGTGTGTGTGTGTGTGTGTGTATGTATGTGTGTGAGTATGTGTGTGTGGGGTGTGGGTGTGTGTGTGTGTGTGGTAGGGGTGTGTTTGTGTGTATGTGGGGTGTGAGTGTGTGTGGTGGGTGTGTGTGTTATGTGTGTGTGTGTGTGTGTGTGTGTGTGTGTGTGTGTGTGTAAACAAACGAGAACAAGACATGTGTAAATTCCCCAAACCAATTCCACATTCCAGGCGCCAAGACTGGTTTTGGACCCATACCCCGTATTTGCTGTAAATTCCTTTATTTTTTTAGGCGAGTTAATAACTTTGAAAGGGTGTTGGCCGCTATCATCTGCATACATACTAAAAGCCTGGCAAAACCATCCTTATGCATCAAAAACCATTTTCCACCTATGCCATCTAATATCAAAAAGATTCTGATTGGAATTAAATTCATACAGATATTTTTCACTAAAGTAAATTTGTTCAATCAATTTTACCCCAGCTAAAAGATGGTTTCTCTTTTTGACTCTACTTTTGTAAATGGAGAATTTCAAAACCAATCCTTATGCAGATAGTTACCAAAAAGAATCAACTCTTTACTCAACCCAATATGAGTATTCACCTTATCCTCAATCCAGTTTTGAAAATCTCTCCAAAACTGTTGAGTATAATTACATTCCCAGAACAAATGAGCTTATACTCTCAGCTGCCTCACCACAAAAGGTACAGCTAGAGTCATCAATTTTACCAATTTTAAATAAAAGAATATTTGTACCCAAAATCCTGTTCAAAAGACGAAATTGGAACCAGCAAAGCTTCACTTCCCGAGTACATCTCCAACACACTTTATACCAGTCTAACTTTGTAAAATGGGAGATAACTTGCTGATTCCATTTATCAATACATTTATAATGCACTTTATTTGCTGTTAACAATATATTATAAAAATGTTTGCACCCTTTGGGATACATGAGAAGCGTTTTGACATTTAAACCTTGAAAGGGTTGGACAAGATTTTTCTTGTCAATATGCATAAACTCTGAAAATGCCTTTTCTATTGCCAATTTAATACCATAAAAGTTAAGAAAATTAACCCTTATAAGAAACTTATTTTGAAAATTTTCAAGAGATATGAAATCCCCAGTGGCGTAACAGGCGGGGGGGGGGGGGGGGGGGGGGGGGGGGGGGGGGGGCAGGGGGCAGGTTGCCCCCCCTGACGACTTTGGCCGGGAAAATGTTTTCAAAAATCATGCTAAATCAGCCGTTTTTAGCCCTCTGACCGGGAAAAATTGGCCTTTTGACCCCCCTGAGAGGGAAAATTTCCCAAAACTGGGAAATTTGCCCCCTCAGAGCGGGTAGGCCCGTTACGCCACTGGAAATCCCCCTAAGGGGTAAATAAATCATTCACAAACCTAATACCATATTTATTCCATTCTCTGTAAAATACTCTGCTATTTCCAACTTTAATATGTACGTTGTGCCATAGACTGGATCTTAAAACATCATCTCTACTTAATGGCTTCAGCAAGAAGGTAAATTCTTTCCAAGCTGAAAGAACATTTTGCCAAAAAGGTTTTAAGCCCCAGAAGAAAAATACAAATTACAATTTGGAGTACTAACATTAAACAAATTAAAAATCTTGTTGATATTTCTATCATATTTAAGAAGTCTTCTTATCCAAGTAAACTTTAATGCCTTTTCAAAATTGGATTCATGCGCCTCTTTGGCATCATACACTTTTTCATAAAAACTGAAACATTCATCCAAAATGGCTTTATTGGTACATTTACATATACCATCATCCCCGGTAATACTATTAATCATTTTATTTACCGAGTTTTTTCTAAACTAAAAAAATAAGCAGAGGGTTTTTCACCAGTATCGAGCCAATTCACCCGAGAGCGTAACATAGCTCCCTCAAACTTAATCTTTCTCAGCTCTTCAAGCTCTTTTTTCTTCTTATTAAGAATCTCCATAATCTCTTGATCTAGGATATTATGTTGCCGCTCAAGGTTTTCAATTTCAGTCGCCAATTGAGACTCCTTCTTACAACCCTTTTTTTTTTAATGTAGAATAAGAAATTGTTTTGCCCCTTATCTGTAATAAAAGCATATCAAAAAACAATATATCACTATTGACAAAACACAAGTCACGCAGGATGAATTTAATGAATACGATCCAAATTATATGGCATAACAGCATATTGATGAATACCTTCTTTAATAACATTTTTAATCAAATTTATATACTCCGTATCCTTCAACAACAAATTGTGAAACTTCCAGAAACTTTTTCCTATTTGCAGATCATTAAAACTAAAATATATTACCACTAAAGAGTGGTCTGTTCTATAACCTGGTAAGATATCAATATTTGCTGTAAATTTAGTAACTCTTCCGAGATGAGATAAAAATCCACCTACTCTGTTTCAAAGGATTTGGTTGTCTCCACGTAAATCGCTTCAAAATTTCATTATGACATCTCCATCGATCGACTAAAATTTAGCTTTGGGATTATTAACATGGAGATAATTATGGGTACTAACTCCGGATTAATGACTAAATTCCAATCCAACAGATAACATAATTAGTATTATGAATAACCCTGACTATTTTTTTATTTTGGTAAAAGCTTGGTTTACTTTATTGATGGCGATATATGGAAAAGAGGGTAATCTTTATCATTGAAACTTAATCGGATAATTACATAGTTAACCATTTTCATCAATCTTGTGTTATGGATGTAATAATCAAAGTTTGTGTTAAAATAAAAATTGAAACCCCTCTAGATTGGGAGTTTTAAAAAACTGCAAAAATATTCCCCCGCCCACTCTTTTTCCAGTTTATATTTCAATCCCGTATCTAAATGTGTATCTTGAAGACAGGAAAATCATATAATTTGTCTTCAAATAATTCAACTCAAACCTTTTATTCTTGTCCGAAAGACCAAGCTATTTATAGTAACTATTTTTTATTCCTACACCTGGACTTCCCCCATCATGAAAACGTACATCCCAATAACTCAATATGGCACATTTGTGTTGGCTGCTGGTAGCTGTGCAATCTTGAATAATAATACAATAAACTGTTTCAGTTTATTTACCCTACATACAAAGGTCATGGATGTCAACAACCTAATCATATTAAAACATGTATACCACACATTCCATCAGCACCAAGTATGGAACACATGCTACATGAATTGTCAAGCAGACTTCTTGAGACTCAACCGCTTTGTCTTCATGCATAGAATTTAACGCAAAAACATTATTGACAAAAACACTACTTTTCTTTGCCGTATTTAGAGAGAACCATAATTATTTCAAAAAACATAATACTTGATGCACAAACATTCTGCAATGCAGCATCAATCAAGACTCCCGATGGAATTTTTTTACGTAAAACACGAACACACACAAACAAACAAAGACAGAAGAAGGGTGAAAAAAAACCTCGACTCGCGCCTCGTATAAACTCAGAAAACCTAACGCGGTGCGATAAAGTGGCAAGAATTGAAATTTGGCACATATAAGAATAAGATCTAGAAAATCATACATTTTTTTTACTTCTATGAGGACGGTACGCCCACGTATTTCTCTTGTCGAGCCGAGTTGTCCTAGATCGTTACTTTTTTACTTTCCTTGATTTTTTACGTTTACCCTCGTCTTACCAGGGGGGGGGGGTGGTTACCACCCCCCCCCCCCTCTACCGACTTCGCTCCCGTGCGCTAAAACGCTAAAAATTCATAAAAAGCTTACGGGTAATCGTTCTCTCCTCCTTTCCGGGTCAGTTTAGCAAAAAAGGTGAAGTAGCACCTTCACCGGGGTTAGGGTATGCCGTCAAAGTCGAAGGGTTAAGGGGGGTGGTTGCCACCCAAGGATTTTATGTGGATTTTGAAAATATTATGCACATTAATGGCGCTAAAACTCTTGTTTATGTAAAACTAGCCAATTGCCATCATTTAGAGCTGTAACCGCATTAAAGCCGATATTCCTACGTTTTTTAGCGCAAAATTGGATTTTCGCCTATTTTCTATGGAAATGCCAATTTTGCGACTCGCGGACTTGATGACGTCATTGTGACGCCATACTAGGTATGTTGGTACTTATTTTGGTATCAATGGAAAGAGGAGGACCATAGCTATCCACTGGTATCCAAAATCATAAGCCATCGGGTGCTTTTATAAAAAAATTCTCGAGGGGGGGGGGGTGGTAACCACCCCCCCCCCCCCTTGGTAAACCGTGTTACAAAAAAAGGCTTGGTAAGACGAGGGTTAAGCGATATGAAATTTTACAAAATTATAGGGGGTTGAAAGAAAGGGGATGTAGAAGGGAAAGGTATATGATTTAAATCAATATACAATATATCGAATTTAATTAAATGTTTCAAACATCGGAAATGATTTTGAAGATATCTTGTAGCAGATAATGTCTTTTCGAAAAAGGAATAACATTTTCGTGAGCTGTGTGAGCTTCTAGTGTAACCTATTTCGCGAGATGGATTCAAACCAATTCCTGTTAGGTTTTCGGCCTTCGTTACTTTTTTTTTTTGGGGGGGTGGGGCGTTTGATTTTTGCTCGGAAATGTCGAGGCAATCTATGCATATTTCTAGGTTTTGACTTTTTTAGGTTTTTACTTTTAAACTATAAGCCTGTAAAGGGACTATAGGAGGATTTGTAATGGAGAATTACGTATGATGTGTTTTGAAGAAGAATCTTGCTTCGATGTCGCCCACATCTTACGTCCTAGCTTGTTTGCGAGATGTCCACGGTGGAAGAATCAAGTGTAATCAATTCAAATGTGTAAAATTATCAAAAAATAACGCTGGTAAGGTAGTGTTAAAGCTTGTAATATCGCGATTTGTACATCCAGTCTGTAACACGGATACCAGGGGGGTTTGGTCCCTAGACGAATTCGTTATAAAGCACCCCGATGATGCTGATCTAATAACTTGATGGTTGTGAAACTTTGTAACCGTGTGGATGTCAACCAGGGCTCATTTAGATTTACTCCAAAGGTCCCTAGATGGGTAAAATTAAGGGAAAATACTATATTCATCCTTGAACCTATTACTAAAAATCATTAAATTTGTCAAATTGGTGGATGGGATAGAGATAATTTTTCTATCTGTGAAAGCAATTTTGAGGGATTATGCAAAATGGGATTTCACATTTTGGGCACAAAATTGCAATGTTTTGGTCATTTTTTTAAACAAAATTTGAATGTGAAGATTATATTTTTAATAATGTCGTGATACTTCCTCTTTGGGAGTTAATGGATTTTCCCATAAAACTTGCCCCATATACTGACCGGGAGACATAAAAAAATCCATAGGAATATACAGAACGTTTAAGTATTCTGTGTCAAAGTCAATGACCTTAAACAGAAAAAATGCCTTTTTTCAGGTAAGGTTAAGATTAGGAGCCTAATATACAAATATGCTCATTCTTGTTACATAGGTCTCATATTAAAGAGAATACACATTTCTATCACGTGTTATCATTTTGAGGGGATTATGCAAAAGGCATTTCAATTTTCGGGCAAAAAGAGCATTTTATATTGTCCATTTTTGCCTCATTTGTGGGCAAAATTTGATATACATGTATATGTCTTGTATGAACGTCTCGTGGACGTCTAAGGTCAGAAATACCTTTCAAACACAAATAAACGATCCTTGTGCACAAGTGATCTGAAATTTTAGTACAATATAACATTTTTTAATGATTTGGTTCAATTGGTTCAAGAATTTTTGGTATGTCCAAAACAAACATTACATAAAATTACACACAATATTAAGATTATCATACTTATAAAGAGTTCTAGTGTCCTATGTTGAAGCAGTAGCAGTTCAAGATGATGTCCTCACAGCGAAGACTTCCAAAATGACCGTGCATAAGTTCACATAAATACCATGGTATATTCCATGCGAACTTCTCAGACCTGAAGAAACTTTTGGTTTTTTTTTTTCCATAGGCCAGTTCAAGTCGACAAGGTTAGATACGGCCATAGACGACACTAATATTCCACAGTATATCAGCCAAGATAATCCCACGATTTCGATCTGTCCAAAATTTGGAATCCTATTTTGATTCCAAGCACTTTCGCCTTCAAAGACGACAGTAGATAATTATAGCACCTCGCTCACGTGGAAGTGAAAAATATAATATATCCTGGCACAATGTGAAGCATAAATCTACAATTATTGTAAAATAAAACTGCTATAAAACTATAGTGTTATAGCTCTTGGTTATAACTGCTGGCTGGCGGCGAGACCTAACTAAAATCTCCCATATCTTACTGACTTCACAAAGCTCCCAAGTCTTAAAATTAATATATCCACAGAATCATGGCATAAACAGAACCTGCATAGAGGACCAATTGCCGAATTCACATAAATTACATCATATGAATTATATCACTTCAATATATACTTATGGGGAATTACCTAGATTCTGCATGTTTTGATCTCAATGCATAAAACAAGTTGACTCAGTTTCTAAAGTTTACATCTTGGGGAATCCCAATCACTGTCGAGTTGTCAAACCAGGTTGCATCTCTCAAACACAGCACTAGGGGAAACCCCTTCTCTTTTTTAAGTAAACAAATACTTTTCCCGTGAGGACATCTTTTCTCAAAATAAAATGTAAATCTCAAACTAATATTTTATCGAAAAATGGAGGCCAAATAAACATCTCCCCCTAACAGAAAATTTGAATGAAATGAAAATTTTCAAAATATGGCTTTATACCTTAACCATTGTGTGGTTATGTCACATACCAGTTTACACAGCGCAAATTGTACACTTTTATAATGTTCTTGCACTGCTGACTTAGTCTACATTACAAATTTGCATACTAAATTTCGAACAAAATTGAGGCGCTCTGGACAAGGCGTCTGCCAAGACATTTTCTTCCTTTGATATGTAATATGTCCAGATTGTATTTCTTGTGAGTTAACTCCACCAAAGCCTACATCAATGGCATCAACTGCCAACTTGAATTGTTTCTGAAAGTCTGGCGCAATCAAACTGGGCGCCAATTCCATCAAAATAGACTTGATTTTATCAAACGCTGTTTGGCATTGCTCTGACCAAACTTTTAATATAATTCAAAAATAAAAAGTTTTTTCTTCAAAAGGTTGGTCCAGCGGACACAGCAATTTCTGAGATATTTTTGGACAGTATTTTCTGTAATACCCTGAACCATACCTAAGACTCTCATGAGATCTCTTTTGCCTTGTGGTGTGGGGAATCTCAATTGCTTCAACTTTGCAGTGATTGGCCTAACTTGCCCTTGTCCTACAACTTGCCCTAAGTATGTGACATTTGCATGCCCTAAGTATGTGATATTTGCATGGCAAAATTCACAGTCAAACCTGCCTAAGATAATTTCTCAAACAACCAATTGAGGAGCTGTCTGAGTGTTCTTCCCAGTTTCGCTGAACACAAGGAGATTCATCCACATAGGCTTCACAATTTTTAAATTCCTGCACTACTCTGTTCACTAACTTTGAAATGTTGCGGCAGAATTTTTGAGACAAATGCAGTATTTCGTTCTTTTGTATTGGTATAGGCCATCGGGCGTACAAAAGGCTGCAAAAAAATCTTTGGCACGGTCAGTAGGGGAATTGCCCCCCCAATTACACCCTCGACAATCAAATTTGCTAACAAAATATGGCAGATTTTTCCAACTCTATTTATTGCAATCATCAATCCTTGGAATCGGATATGAGTCGGTTTTGGAACAGAGGTTGACTTTCCGAAAATCTGTGACAAAACGAAATGAACCAACAGGTTTGGGAACCAGAAACATGGGGAACTCCCATTACTATTGCTCTGTTCTACTATTCCGTTGTCTAACATGTTATTTCACCTCATTCTGATATGTTGCCAATTGTTGGATTAACCCTACAGGGGTGTTGCTTTATAGGTCTCGCGAGTCACCTACATAATGTCATGGGATGATGAAGTGTCTTCACGGCGGACACAGAAATGAGTATGAAGCATTAGACAGAGAGCCCATCGGGAAGGGAAGCACAATGAACGTAGCATCATGCCAGTTAGTGACGTCCCGTCAGCAAACATTCAACAGGGATGATCGTAACCCTACCATTCCACATCCGGGGCAAAATTGATATTTATCCAAATATCTACATCCAGGCCCCGAAAGCCCTCAGCTAGTCCAGACAATTCTAATCACACAAAAAATGATCCCCTAATGACTGGGGGGCAGTCACACGGAACGCCAGAACATCCGTGACTCCTAAAACATAATGAAAATTTCTTCAACATCCGTATTGGAATGCCGTTTCGGTCCGTAAAAAGACGGTCTCTATTTATGATGATATTATGAGAATGATTGACTTTTTGTGATAACTGAAACTGGATGGCTGAAAGCGATCCCTGGGGTAAGTGCTGAGTGAGATGCTTGACTGATGGATTATTCCTTCTTGCACGTTCCCAGGAAGTCTGATGACCATGGTGGTTGGGATAATACACAAAATGGCCTAAACATTTTCAAAATACTCCCACAGGCATTAACACAACTTCTTTTGAGCATGCTTGTGTTGTAATAAACAAAACTAGTGTTAGATCATCCTGTGTATCGTCCACCCCCTTCCAGGGAAACTGGTCTCAAAATACAGTCAATCATTAAATGGTTTGTTACTTTCCTTAATGAGATTGCTCGTTCCCGCTAAAACGATACTGCTGGGTAATTTCAACATGCTGTGACCTCCCGCTAAACCGGAGTTATTCATTTTTTGGAGATTCTGGTGCTAATGGTTGTCATCAACATATCTATGGCCTACCCATAAAGTGGGCAACACTCTGGACAGGATAATATCTCGTTGAAGATGGATTAGTTGCTGGGGGGGACCTCTTGCCTGGGCAAGGCTCTGATTCATCGTTTGATTAATTGTACGATAGCAGCCAGAAATCAACCAACTCATGAGAACCTATGTGCACATCAGCAAATATAAAGAATATGGACAAGGACTTTTTTCAAATAACATTTCATCCATGATTGGCAGTTGACCCGTCGTGTGAGGGTTCAGTGATGAGGTGCTTTGGTAAATTGAGGGGTCTTTAATTAGTGTACTCGATTCCAATGCACCTCCTC